>LFMI01000600.1:5308-26187 GCA_001050175.1 Trichoderma parareesei | reverse complement strand
CCTTCCCCCCCCCCCCCCCCCTCCCCCGGCCGCTGTCGTTGCCTCTTGTCGAGATTCGAGAGTTGGAACTGACATTTTGAATACAGAATGGCTGGGTCACCAGCTTGGCCACCTCCATGGAGAAGTACGATCGCCCCTTTGGCTCCTCACGACATGCACTCGATCCGATTTCGTTCGTCAAACTAACAGGAAAACAGCCCCAACATGCTCCTGTCTGGTAGCCGAGACAAGACCCTGATCATCTGGAACCTCACACGCGACGAGACCCAGTACGGCTACCCCAAGCGATCGCTCAAGGGCCACTCCCACATTGTGTCCGACTGCGTACGTTGCCATCTACATGCCGCTTGGGCCTTGCGAAACGACTTGTCGTAGACTGACAGCGGTTGTTTTTCTACAGGTGATCTCCTCCGACGGCGCCTACGCTCTGTCTGCCTCCTGGGACAAGACTCTCCGCCTGTGGGAGCTCGCCACTGGCACCACCACCCGAAGATTCGTCGGCCACACCAACGACGTTCTCTCCGTCTCCTTCTCCGCCGACAACCGACAGATCGTCTCCGGCTCTCGTGACCGAACCATCAAGCTGTGGAACACCCTCGGTGACTGCAAGTACACCATCACCGACAAGGGCCACACTGAGTGGGTTTCCTGCGTCCGATTCAGCCCCAACCCCCAGAACCCCGTCATTGTCTCCAGCGGCTGGGACAAGCTGGTCAAGGTATGTCTCTTGTTCTTTTCGCCCTGTGCCCTTATTACGATTCAACACCATCTTATGATGTACTGCAATTTCTCAAGTATTTGCTACTTCAGAGCCAGCAATGGCAATGAGACAAACCTAAAACCATTTGCCCTGATTCTAATTTTCTTGGTCTTCTTTTTTTGTTCTTTGTCCTCTTCCCTCGTTCAAGAACGAGAGGAGAGGAGGACAGATGAAACAGAAGAGAAGAGATGGAAAAGCCCGCTTCAAACACCATGATCATCACCCAATGATGTGTATAGGCCCGGTTTCTAACAATTCCCTAGGTTTGGGAGCTCTCCACCTGCAAGCTGCAGACCGACCACATCGGCCACACCGGCTACATCAACACCGTCACCATCTCCCCCGATGGCTCTCTCTGCGCCTCCGGTGGCAAGGACGGCACCACCATGCTCTGGGACCTGAACGAATCCAAGCACCTGTACTCTCTCAACGCCAACGACGAGATCCACGCCCTCGTCTTCTCTCCCAACCGATACTGGCTCTGCGCTGCCACCGCCAGCAGCATCATCATCTTCGATCTTGAGAAGAAGAGCAAGGTTGATGAGCTCAAGCCCGAGTTCACCTCCGTTGGCAAGAAGAGCCGGGAGCCCGAGTGTGTCAGCTTGGCCTGGTCCGCCGATGGCCAGACCCTGTTCGCCGGCTACACTGACAACATTATCCGCGCCTGGGGTGTCATGTCCCGAGCATAAGCTTGTTGCATGTTAGGTCGGGAGACGGAAGGGAAGGGGTTGCATGGCTTGGGACGGGGTAGGAAAAACAGGGCGTCACATTAGTTAGCCTCTTGCTCGAGTTGTGCAACTTTGAGATGGGGGGCAACTGTGCTTGTGAACGTTAGCCTGGCAGAGGGTTTAAGAATTGCTGGCTACAGAGATACTACCGAAAAAAAAGGGTACTGGACACAATTCACTTCTAATGGAGAAGAAGGTTCTTTGCTCCTGTTTCTACCAAGCATAAAGGGAAAGGGAATATCAAAATTTTATACTGTTCAATGCTGCTGGCCCGCCATAGAGTTTGAGAGTGAACGCATCTTCTGAAATGCCTCCATGTAGAATGTCACGCGATTTTCACGACTTGATAGGAACATGGAGCTGAAGTGCCCAGGTACTAGGTAAGCACTGCGGGTATGATATAAAGAAATGGCTAGTAGGGATAACCTATACGGCAGCTTCTTTTTGCGCTTGGATAATTGTTTCCGAAGCTTCTTTTTCGCGCTTTGTCAACCCCCCTTCCCCCTTTTTTGGCCCTTGTAAAGGCCAGGTCTTACTATGAAGCGCTGGACTTCTTCCCCAGCCGAGATACCTCTCTCCGGGCAAATCGGGCATCGGCATTGACAATCATGCTGTGATCCGCAATGTCCACCTTGTCGGCGTGCTCTCGGAAGCGGTCTCCGCCCATGAAGCGCTTCATGGTCGACTCCCAGAGCCGGAAACGCTCTTTGCCGTGGCTGTCGCGTTCGACCAGCGACTTGACCTCCTTTTGCTTGCGCATCTTGGAAGCGCGCACCAGTCTCCGCAACGCGTCCTCGCCCAGCTGCGCGCTTTTGGCCGCTTCCTCTCTGATCTGCTTGGCCTCTCTCGTCCTCCTATCTTCTTGCGGCGTGAACTTGTAAGTGTGCGTGCTCGGAAAGCCGGGGAAGGAGGCCGGTATGTATGGCTTGCTCTCCTTGTCTGGTTGGCCGCTGAGCTCGGGACCGAGAAGAGGGAGGGAGGCGAAGGTGTCGTCGGCTGTTGTGGCCACAAGGCTGCGGTCTGTCGCATCTTGATTGTAGAGCCGGTTCTTGACGTGAGGTTTGAGGGACGATACTGAGATATTGTGGTATTTTAACACTGTTTCATAATCCGTCGGTATCGGATGCTCGCGACGAGAGGCTATTGCCAGCCGTTTGATTTCTCCCATGATGGATCTCATGTCTGGACAGATTGGGCGAATTTAGCTGGGAGGGCATGAATCCGCAATGGACCGCGACGGAGACGTACATTGCTCGACCAGCCCCGTAAAGCTTTCGAGAGCCTCTGGAGTTGCGGATTGAAATCCATCATGCGCCAGCACCAAAGCAATGGACCGCTGGATGCCGGCGCGGGCAAAATGATGCACTGTCGGGGTGAGAGAAGGCACTGCTTCGTCTGCCAGATCTGGGAAAACATCCTCCTCTGTCCGAGCGTGAGTCGTTCCGGACTGCTGCTCGCCCGAATCTTGGCCTTGTCGCGACGCGAATTTCGGTCTCTTCGAATCCGTGTCCAAGGTGTCGGCGGAGACACTGCGCTTCAGCGACATGGCGTCTGAGGTGTCGGCTTTGATCGCTGGCCGAGGGCGAGAGTTCCAAGACTTGAGTGAGGCGGAAAGGGCGAGGAGGGGTGCAGGAAATTGTGTGGGAGAAGAGGTTGAGCCTGTCGCGCAGTGGCACAGATTGCGATATCACGGTAAGGTCAGGTACCGTAGGTAGCCTGTACGAAGTGCTTGGATGTTTGCTTTGTACCCGTGGGCGTATTGCCGTAGTGTGTAGATACTCTGTACCTGATTAGCACGCGGTTCAGCAACACTATCGATAAGCATCAAAGATGGGCACCTACCCCGTTTATTGTCGTAGTATTAGCTTGAAAAGCCGAGTGCTGAAGATGCTGGTATTACGAAGGGGTCATTACTACCTAGGTACGTGGTTCAGGCCACCTACATTGCCTGGGCTATGAGGTAGGGGCCTACCTAGTAGTAGGTATATCCAATTGGCAGAGAGTACTACTATTATGACAATGCTCGCTTATTGTGAAAGTCATTGAGACTGAACCTATTGTTCCAGGAGCAAATGTTGCTTCGGGTGTCTCCAAGCCTAATGAACCCGAGGATCATCTATGATCCAACGGGATGCGGCTTTGTTGCCAACCGCTATTTCATTGGCGGGGACATGCCTCCAGCTCATCATTGCCGCGGCAGAGCAGTTGACAACTGATGGCAATATAGATAGAATAGTGTTATATATTGTTATCTTTGCCCAAACTGGCAAATCCCGCCTTACATTTCTTGGTTAGTAGTTCTGCTCAGGATCGAATTGGTTGCCCGTCAGAAACGGATTACCCATAAGCAAAGGCAAAAGACCAAGCGCCGACGATAACCCGAAGGCAAGGCACCACAAGCGCCGACAGAAGAATAGTCCGACTCTTGTGATTCCTCCTTTCGCCATAACTTGTTTGCTTCGGTTCAGACTTTACTTTCACGCACGCGAGGGCTTGGAAAAGGGCCGTTTCTGCCGCTTTCTCTTTTCTCGTTTCTCGCCCTTTTGCCGCGCCGTTCCAATCGCACCGGCGCCATCCGTCTTTTGCGCAATCGAGAGAAGAAGAAGCGACCCCCAGAACGACGACACCTTCTGCGACCAAATCGGCCATCCTGTTTCCTCAATGCATCGTCATTAGAAGCCGCAGCAGTTCCCACACTTGACCCTCTCGAGCATGCTACCTGCTCCTTCGATCCCTGAGTCGCTCATTTATCATCCTCGCCGGCATCGATTGCATACACGAGAAGGATAGCTTGACACAGCGACTACCCCCCGGGACACCGAGCGGTCATCAACCAATGCTTTCCGTCGCTTTCGCAATTCAACAGCGGCCTCCGTATCTTGAAAGCTGAGAGCTACCTAGAATAGAGATCGAATCAACACACTAGACTCGGCTGAGTCTCCCGCCATCATGTCAACCGTACGCAGTTTCCCCCTTTGCGGCCGACCACCGCCGCTACCCAGGCCTTCACCCGCTAATTGACTCTTCTAGACAATACCAGACGCGCTGAAGCCCTCTCCCAGCAGCAATTGGTCTCTCCAGATACGGGAAACATTATCCCAGCCGGTGGTCGCGGCCTTCTGCGGTGGAGGAGTAGCTGGCGCTGTCTCCCGGACGGTGGTATCGCCGCTGGAAAGACTGAAGATTCTGATGCAGATTCAGAGCGCTGGGCGAGATGCATACAAGATGTCTGTCGGACACGCCCTGGCCAAGATGTGGAAGGAAGAAGGCTGGAAGGGCTTCATGCGAGGAAACGGAACAAACTGCATCCGCATTGTCCCCTATTCTGCTGTACAGTTCAGCAGCTACAACTTTTACAAGAGGGTATGTCGTGCCTTTGGGCGGGAGCAATGGCGGCAACCAAACGCGTCCCTATGCAGCCGGGCTAACTCGATCTCCAGAACATCTTTGAGCCATATCTAGGAACTGATCTGTCGCCCTTTGCCCGCCTCGTGTGCGGTGGACTTGCGGGAATCACATCCGTCGTCTTTACCTACCCGCTCGACATTGTCCGAACGCGTCTGTCTATCCAATCAGCCAGTTTTGCAGAGCTCGGCGCGAGGCCAGACAAGCTGCCAGGCATGTGGGCAACTCTTGTGTCGATGTACAGGACAGAAGGTGGTTGGTCGGCTCTATACCGCGGCATCGTCCCAACTGTAGCCGGCGTGGCCCCCTATGTATGTCTCACTCACTTCTCACTCTCCCAGCATCGGCATGGACGCAAGAGCACGCCGACTGACATGTTGACAGGTCGGACTCAACTTTATGGTGTATGAATCAATTCGCCAGGCTTTCACGCCCGAAGGCGATAAGAACCCTAGTGCTCTTCGCAAGCTATTGGCGGGCGCCATTTCGGGCGCAGTTGCTCAGACCTGCACTTATCCATTGTGAGTAGAGCGTCAGCCCTCCTGTTGCCTTCTCCTATTGCCTCCGCTTGTTGCCTTCGGGCCCCCTTATCTCCTTGCATGTCCAACTGCATACCTAATGTCAGGGCTAACTTGGCATTGTCCGCATAGTGACGTACTGCGACGGCGGTTCCAGATCAACACCATGTCAGGCATGGGCTACCAGTACAAGTCCATCTCGGATGCAGTTCGTGTCATTGTCCTCCAAGAAGGCGTGAGAGGGCTATACAAGGGCATCGTCCCCAACCTCCTCAAAGTGGCTCCCAGCATGGCGTCGAGCTGGTTGAGCTTTGAAGTCACGCGTGATTTCCTGACAGAATTAAAACCAACTGAGGAGAGCCGAAGCTTATAAGGAGAGAGAGCGAGAGAGTATATTGGACTTGGATGATGCCGGCACACTGCCGTCTGTTGGTTCTGCCCTCTTCGTTTGCGCTTCTACCCTCTGCATCTACTTTTATTGCTTTGTATGGTTTTAATTCCTGCCTTGTTTGTAGCATGTAAAATGTCTTGTAAATATGAAGCAAAATGGGTATACATAGAGGGAACAAAAACAGGTCGTATAGATAGCCTAAATATCAAAAAGCTCACGCTACCTTGAAACACACGGCATTCGGGCGACTCATCAATAGATGGCGGCCTCGAGCAGTAGAATATGAGAGTCGTGGCCATTGCCGGCTTTATAGGAGAAAGCATGGAGGTTAAACTCTTGACAAATGAGCAGCTCGGCGTCACGCGTTCTTCGAGTGGGTCTAGATGCGAAATAGTAGTTGTAGAACCAAGTCCAGGAGACTTTGTCGCAGGGACGATCGAACCGTGGCGCGGCGGGTACTGAGACAACGACTGCTAGTACTTGAAGCAATAAGAACCTACTAACCTAAGCAAGTTACGCCTTGCCTGCTCTTATCCTGACGATGATGTTGTAACCGTCTCTTCCCTGGACGTATTTCATTCTTTCCTTTTATGTTTCCGACTTGATCCCCTCTTTTCTTGGCTGGGTAATTCCCTGAAGCCTTTCATTTTCCCCCCTCCAGTCGCATTGAACACAATCATCTTCTTCAGCTCATGGCAGCATAGCTGGAAACCCTCGTTCGCAAGCCGCTCTCCTCTGCTGAAGCACGCCTCTTCCTCTGCTATATCTAATGCCTGTGCTCACTTCCACGAGGAACCGAAAGCCCATCTTTGCCTTTTACCCGGCAAAGCTCGTCACAGCAACCAACCAGGAAGCACCTGTTCGTTGATCTTCACGCCTGAGCTTTCACCGGTTTTCTGTTCCTGTCATCCCCTTCTTCGTCTCCCCCCCCCTCCTGCTGCTATAAGCAGCCGGTGAATGGTTGGCTGAGGCCCACGCTTGATATTGCGGCTATTATAAATGCCCTCAAAACGAGAATCAAGCGATGCTGCTCGGCAAGGCCGAACATACCGCTCGACTGCCTCGGCCAAGCAGGTCCGCTTCCCCCTCAGGCGCAGCAGAGTCCGGGGCCAGGGCAATGGGGTCCAGAAGCGAGAACGGGCGTCGCTGAAGCAGCAGACTCTCACACAGATGGCCTTTGTCTCGTCATTCAGTGACGAGGCTCCGCTAATGGATGATGATGAAGACGACGGGGACGCGTCTGACCGGACAGCTTGTGATTTTGACAACCCAGCTGCCCCTCAGAGGAGCTCCGAAGCAGATTTGAGGGAGCAGCCTCGAGAACCCATCAGACGGTCTACGCTAGGGCCTGGGAGAGGCACATCGCCTGTCATTCGAGATTCTTACGCGACTCTAGACAGCAGCTTCCCCGACGACCTCCTGGTTGAAGCTTCCCCACCACAATTTCGACCCTCACAAGGACGGGATGCTGCAGTGTCTCCCCGCCGCAGAGGAAGAATAGGGCCGTTAGACGCGGTCAGAGCGTCACCGCGGCGTCGTGCTCACTGGAGTCGATATTCAAGGGGCCCAAAGACGCCAGAGCAGTCCTCCCAGGCAGACGACGCATCGCCCATGAGGAAGTTTGCCGACGACAGAGAAATTCCAGATTCCGATGAAGAGGATGAGGATCTAGATCTGCAGGACGATGGACCAGTGGTACCACATGATACGTTTGCGACGGGTCACGAAACTCAGCTCGTCCTAGAGGAGCTTGCTTCGCTCGATTCTCCTCAGCTAGATGGACAGGAGGCGGCAAATGATCATCAGCTGCCGACCTCGACTTCACAACCCTCGGCACTTGCTTCATCCAGAGGTACCGCCATCAGCAAACCGGCTATACCGCCCATAGAGGCCACCGAGGGTCTACCTACACCAGCGGAAACCTCGCAGCTCCCATCGACTCCACCATTTGCCAAGACCGCATGTCCATCCCCGGCTCAGGCTGAGCCTAGCCAAAGCCAAATGTGGCATGATCAGGCCTTTGAATCACAACGCGTGCCTCTTCACGTCCTCCAGTCATTTACGCCAGTATCTGCGCGCACAGATATACTCCTCCCCACGCCTCCCAGTGTACTCATGTCCATCGTTGATGGCTCCGAGACAACCCTCCGCCTGACCTATCGAGTGCCTGAAGAGGTCCGCCGCTTCTGGCTGTTCGACCACGACACTCTGTGCTACATGGCCTGCGTGCAGCCAGGCACCCCCCGTGGCTTTCTGGACTGGGAGTACAGCATCGATCAGGTGTATGAGCTCAATAACCCAGTCGAGGAGCACGACATGCAAGAAGAGGGATGGGTAACTGGACAGGTCCGGCGATATATCTATTTGCCCCCGGCTATCGTGGGGCAGCTTCTGTGGAATCTTAGATGCGCAACCCTCGCTCGTGGTGGATCACACCCAGGTGAGGATGATGGTCATGAAGACGGAGCCAGGGAAAGCAGCAGCAACAATGCAGAAACACAGGACAGTCGTTCGTCCAAACTCCTTCATAACAAGCACGGCATTCGTATCCCTGCTGCAACCTCCTTACAGACGGCGACCTATTCCGAGCACCGCACGAATCCCGGAGCTGCCGACCCGCCGAGCAGCTTGTTCTTTGAAGATCACGGTAGCTCTACAACGACCATCCCACCCAATGATGTCGCCAACCTGGGTTCATCTCCCCTCTTGACCAAGAGTCAAATGCTTCCTAACAGTCTCATCAGCGATGATCTGCCATGATACTTATAGAATCCCTGGGCCTCGGTGGATAGAGCGATGGCCGTCCTCCATCAGGCAGTCCTACCCAGATAAATCCAGAGTCTATCTGGCCCCCTTCCCTCTTTTTTAAAAGATTCCTCGCCCTAGCCTCCCCTGACGATGTAGGAGGGAGAGCAACCGGAATGGATACAGCATTACTCGTACCAGAGACTCGATTGTTTTCTCACTTGGTTGATTTCGATTAACGAGTAGAATCCTAGTCACCAGATCGGTAGCTCTTTGTGAACGGAGTCCCTCGGGGTACAAAATGCACAGTGTTCGCTGTGAATAGAAGCGTACATGTCAAAATGCAGAAGTCCCATCTTTCACGCAAGGGGAACGCTGAATAAGACCTCCGAATTACAGATTCGGAAAGAAAAAGAGGAAAAAAGAAACATACAACAGCCGGTGTTCGCTGGTGGTCACCCACCCAACTACTAATCTGCCGGTTAGTGGCTTATCTATGGGGGAGCAGACGGGACCCCGAGTTTTCCACTACCTATGGTCGTATGTGACAGTGATTGCGTCACAGTGCACCTATCAAACAATTTGCGCGGACGAGTAGGTAACTTGCTTATAATCTTTCGTAGGTAGGCTCTCTTCTTTCTACATTTCTCAACACCCTTCACTTGGAACATTGGACACGGGTAATGATAAGAGTCATGCGTCCACCACTACTAACAGTATGTAATTAAGCTCCCTGATACATGTTCACTGCATCAGGCCTCGTCAGGTCCCAGCCTCGGACTCCCTCAGTATCTCAAGACAAGTGAAAGGCTCCCTGCCCTTCCCTAATCGCAGTATAAAGCTGCTTTTTAAGGACTTCCATGGTGCTATAATCCGGAAGCTTCAGGTAGTTCACGCACGTCATGACGCTCGGAAGGTAGGCGTCGGAGGTGTATGGAGGCTCGCTAGGTTTGCAAACGACGGTAAACATTGGAGTTAGACTTTTGAAACCTAGTATGAGAGTTAGCTCATATTCGGTAGGCTGAGATGATGCGGAGATACTTGCCGCCAATGGGAAGCTTTGGGCTACCGGTAGTGAACTGTAGAAAGTCCCGTCGTTGCTTGGCGTCTAGTTCGCTCATGGTCTGCAGCAAGTTCTTCACGCTTCGGCTGTCCATGTTGTAGCCGTGATCGGCCTTGATCGAATCCATGAGAGCTATATCAATGTCAAGTCAGTCCTGCCATTCCTTCCGTTCCGCAATATTCATCATGGGTGAGTGAGTACTCACTCTCGAGACTCCAGTCCTCTTCTACTCGGCCAAACAAGGAAACCAGCTCGTCTGGCGTGAAAGCTCTCAAGGCCGTGTAAGGGAAAACCTGTGAGAAACCGGCACGGAACGCATCAATCTGACGTTTGACGCCACTTCCGAGGGTCATGTCAATGACCTTTTCCAGATATACGTCAACATTCTCCATGGTCACCCGCTTCAGAGAGCCATGTTCCACGAGCTCGATCTCGGGATAGCCGGGCAGGGTGAAGTCGAGACAGAGATCCTCCAGCCTCATGTTGTCAATCATAATTCTCTCAGTATCAGCCACTTTCTGTGCCGGCGTGCGGGCTGGATCCTCATCAATTTCCTTCTTGGCCAGCACGAACTTCTTGATTGTGATGAGAGAGCGAGCAAGAACGGGGTCAACAACCTTGACCGCTCCCAGGGACGGCTTGACGCCGGTCAAAGAAGCATCTCCAATCCTGAAAAAGATGGGATTGAAATGGATGTCGATGATCCGTGAGTCAATCATCGACCGAGCCACAAACTTGCCCAGCGCTTTGAACAGGTGAAGAATGCGCTCTCCATTCGGCGTTGTCGTCTCCTCGGGGCTAAGGGGGCGGGGAAATAGTCCCGTCTGTCCCGTCACAAACTCGTCCGACCCAGCAGAGTCGACCTCACGCCAGAGCTTGAGCTTCTTCTTAGAAAATTCTTTGGAAACTGTAGAGTAGAATTCGAGCGTCGGGCCCAAGCCGGTGCCAACTTCCTCAAAGTACTCCACCTCCAGTATACTTTGAGACGCGCCATAGAGATCCATGACTTTCAAGGCCGACTCCAGAATCTTGAGTCGAGAAATTCGAACCTTTTGCCGCTGGAGCCGACCCAAGAACGGCCGTTCATTCGAACGATCCCGCCGGTTATCATCCGTCGAATGTGCATTCTGCCAACGAGCCATCGATCGAGCATATCCAAACGATGTCGACTGCAGAAAGAGGTGACGGGTCTCAAAGGGGAACAAGAAGGGGTAAAGGCGTGCCAAGTCTTCGGACCAGCTTGGCAAGCAGCTGCTTGCCACAATCAGCGGCTCCTCCAGTTGGCGGTTGAGCTTGGCTGTGAGTTTTGTATTCACAAACTGTGACAACGGCTCCACGCGCAGGCCAACGATGCTGTTTCTATTCTCAACCAAAACATCTTCAATGTTCGCATTGAGATCGTGAAGGATGTTGAGAAGCTGCAAAATGGACGCAGTTACTGGATGCTTTGCTAAAGAAGCCGAGATTCCCTTCCCCGCTTCTCTATCAGTCTCGACATTCAGGTTCGTTGTCTTGGTCTCCGCAGGAGGCTGCCCAGGCACCCTTCGGAACTTGATGGGATGCGTGGAGGACCATATGTTTTTATTGCTGTGGTCATTCGCAGAAGACGTCGACATGTGGACAGCGCGATAAATGGTTGTCTCGTTAGGAATAACCTTGTCATCTAGAGTGAACTCAATGTGCCAATCTTGAGGAACAGTCTGAAGTATGGAAGAGTAAGAGGTCTGCCGCGATGAAGAATGAGGTGCTGCCGAGGCATTGCCTCTATACAGCACTCGATCATGGCTTTGTAGAAGATTGGCCCCTGTTGGGGTCGCGACTCTGGCCTCGCCCTCTCTTCGGCTCGCAGGAGAGTTCTCGGCAGCGACTTCCAGGTTGACAGCAGACGTATCCGCCTCTGTTTTCCCTTCTATGTCTTCGTCGAGCTCACCAACAATCGCATCCAAGGCGCCGCCATCACCAGCAACGTCGTCTTCATCATCGGTGAGCTGTTTCTCATCGGCACACTCTAGGGTGCGCTGTAGTGCGCTGTCGTCGTCGGGAGGGCGAGTCGGGGGGGTTGGTGCATCGGACGGCGATCTCAAGAGCCTGGAGGAGCGTCGTAGAGATCCCTTTTCATGAGAAGGCCCAGCAAGCGGAGACGGTTTATCATTGACGCTCCCGGAATATCGAGGGCCGGAAGACGCAGCTGATGGAGGGAACGGCGATTGTTGCGCGGAACCAAGCATAACGGAAGACCCAGTTGAGCCGGCGCCTGTTGCAGCGTTTTGAGACAGACCAGAGCTAGCTATAGCGGCAAGAGTCCTGGAAAGCCCATCCCGCCGAGATATCCTGGGTCGTTCTGCTAAGCTGATCCGAGGGCGCAGGTAGTCATCAAGGGACTTGAAGGTGGCAATTGCGTGAATGGAAACCATGATATTTCGGTATGGCCGCGGAATCGATGCTTCATCGTCCGCGACGAGCCTAAGTTTGAGCTGCTTGCCAAGCATGGACGCCGGGCTGCTGCGATTCCCCTCAAAGCTATTTTGATGAACGGTAATGACCTCGAAATGCTCTGACCTACTGAGCAGATCTTGCAACTTGTGAATCAAAACGCTGAACGGCGTTGCTTGGGACTCGACAGCGCCTGTTCGAGGTTTCGACTTGACCGCAGGACTCATAAACACCTCCAGAAAGCTTGCTTGGGCAGAATGCGCCAGCGCTTCATCTGGATTGCTGAAGACTGCGAGCAGAACTCTCACTAGGCCAGAAGCCAGAAGCTCTGCGCTGGTGATGCTTTCCAGGATGTCGATGTCGAAGTAAGACGACAGCTTGGAGAAGAGCATCCGTCCCGTTTCAGGAGGGTAGAATCTCGACGTGCGTGCCAAATAGAAAGACTCGAGCTCCTCTGCCAGGTGGGATAAAGTGTCGAGTATCTGGGTGGCCCTCATCCGCATGTCCTGACTGCGACCGTCCTGCTCGTGGACATCTAAGAACCTCTTGGCAATAGTGACGATGCGAGACTCCATTGATTGGATATTGGAAACATAGGGGAGAGATGCGGCATCCAAGGACATTGAAGAGCCGCGTGAACTGGCAGGTGATGCGTCACTAGCATTGAGCTCGTTATCAACGTCTTCATCGTCACCGCCGCCGGAAGAGTGGTGCACATGAGCGGCAGTGGCATCGGCTTCATCCTCGACCTCTTCGTCTTCATTGTCATGATCGTCAGAATCGCGTCCTGATGATGGTGTGCTGCTACCACCAATATCGTGCAAGCTCGAACTCTGAGGCGCATTCTTTGGCTTGGAAGGGTCCTCTTTTGTGCTAGGCTGGCCATCGCCCTTTGCGAGTTTTTGAATCTCGAGTATCACGCCCTCGCGATAGAGCTGATACCGATAGACGTTACCGAGGCGTGTAAGGAGCAACTCCGTCGCTTGGAGGCCTAGAATTACCAGGGAAGGATGGTCCTCCTGTGACAAGATAGACGCCAGGAAGGACGCATAGGGCACTGGTGCTAGTGCTTCAGCAAGCAGACCCTCGTCCAGATTGGAGAGCATCTTGATCTGAGCGGTCAGGACTTTCTGGCGGACGTTGAGGTTGATCGTGCTGGAGAAGGCGTCGGTCAAAGTGGGGAAGATGATGAGGACGAAGCGGCGGACTTGGTCCTTGCAGTCTTCCAGAAGTTCAAGTCGGCGGTCGCTGTGAGTCGGATGGCATCTGCCGCCCAAAGAGGACGGCGTAGTCGGCTCAATGGCATCGTGCAATTCCATAAAGTCTCCCCCTGCAACTCCCACATTGCGAGGTAAGCCAGGCAGTAGCTCGCATATAACATTGAGGGCTTCCACAATCTGCTCGCGGGGTCGATGAATGAGTGCCTGCATCACAACCACGCTGTCCAGCTTGGACGCCACGTCTTCCGTGCCTGTCGGGGGAGAGACGCCCGTCAAGATTTGATAGAGCGTTTCGACGACATTCAGCTTGAAAAGCTCAGAGGACAGTCTGGGGCTCGCCCTGGCGGTAAAGGCAAGCACCCGGAGAAACTGAGTGTGTATGTTGGGGCCAATGAGATTGGTAGTCCCGGGGACGAGCAGACGCAATATGGCTCGCAGCAGGCCAACGCTGATCAGCTCCTCGAGCTTCGAGGGATGGTATTTGAAGCTTTCAACGATGCCCGATACGCACAAGGAGGCTTGTTCGACGACTCGTTGATCGTTACTGTTCAGCACATTGAGAAGGGTTGGCATTACATCCCTGACGACGGGAAACGAGTCGTCGGGGATGTTCCGGCAGCAGTTGGCTGCAGTCGTAACAGCTGTTCGTTGAGTGCTAGTCGCAAAGAAGTCAAGGTAGGATAAACAGGCTGTGAGCCCCCCCTCGCGGACAATGCTGGAAGGGTACTCGGTTGAAATCTTCTCAAGCGTGCTCAGAGCTTGTTCGGCCAGGTCTATAAAGGATATCTCTAGCAGCTTCTGGCAGAGAACTGGGACGGCGTTTCCGTATACAACGTTTGCAATGCTCGCCGGCAGAGCCTCCATGAGATTTGCAAGGCAGCGACAGGCCAGAAGCATGATCTCTGGGCTCTCTTCCTTGGTCATGAGCTGGACGAGCTCCTTGACGAACGCGTCAGGGGAAAAGTGGCCCGACAGATTATCTTCATTGGAGACTAAGAAAATCTCGGACAGCTCTTGCAGGGCTACCACCTGGGTTGACGGGTCATCACTACGCAGACTGCCCAGGAGTTCCCGAAGTCGGCTTGACAGCCCAGTCATCATTCCAGTCAAGGCTCGTAGGGTACTAGAAAGGCTGGAATCATGGTCTCCTGGGCCCCCGTATGCCCCAAAGGGATCGTCGTCATTCTCGTCGTCATCGTCGTCTTCGTCGTCGTCCTCTTCTTCTTCGTCTTCGTCTTCGTTCTCGTCCACTTCGTCGGCATCGTGCTCATCGTCGTCTTCCTCATCGTCCTCGTTGAATGAAGAGCGCTCGATGGAGGTTGTGCGACCGCCTCTGCTATCATCATCTTCTTCTGCATGACCGTCGACTTTGCCCTTATTTGGCCCAGCATCTTCCTTCCGCGGCGGCAGTGAGGTGTCCTCCTCTTTGTTTTCGCCCATGCCGCTCATAGTAGCATCTTCATCCGAAAGATGACCTGTAAAAGGCTGCGGATCTCGACCAAGCGGCATTGAGGTAGCGGTAGCTTTTGTGAGGCAATCAATCAGTCAGCAAGGACTCACATTCCCCCTTCGGAGAAGACAACGCTGGTGTGTGGGCTAGGACGAAGATACGGACCTTGAGACTGCGTAGAGGCTCGCTTGCTTCGAGCTGATCTTCGGCTGCCAGCAACGTGACTGGGTGATGTCTCCATAGCGGTAGCTATAGCAGGTACCCTGCTCTCGTGCGTTAGCGCCAGCCCCGAGCAAAATGAGCTTCTGACTAACTCAGTGCCGTCCATATCCGTTGGAAGCCTCCGATTTCGCGACACGGATGAGCGGGAGGGAGTTTCTATGGGTTCTGATGGTGCAGCAGCTTCAGAGATCTTCTGTCTCTTGGACCGTCGAACTGAAGAGCTAGGTTGTGGTCCAGTCGCAAGGCTCTTCTCGGCGCTCGAAACTTTTCGCTTCCGGGACAGCGACGTGGGGGGAGCAGTTGGAGGCGAGGGCTCTGGCAAGGCTGCGGCAGAGGCAGATGATGCACCAGGAGCTCGAGCCGCCTGGCTCGCTGCTTGGCGGGCAGAAGATCTAGTTATTCTGGGAGACATGAGAAACTTGCCGACAAGACCGCTTGCTCGTGCCCAAGATGCAGGCAGGGAGAGGATGGGGGGTGGAAGGGGTGCGGGAGAGGGGACGAGTCGGGTATCGTGCCCAAACAGCTAGGTAGATGGCAGCGACGCCGGCAGCACTGTCAGGTGCCCAAGGTCCGTGGAAGCGGCGCTTGTCGTGCGTGAAGGGGCCAAGGCCTGTGAGTGAATGAGGGCACTGGCGGCCGGTCTGGGTATGCGAGGGCAAAGTGACAAGGCGTGGTGAGGTCTGGGGATGGAGGCTGCGGCTTGCAAAGGAAGCACCCCGTCCGCCACGGCACTACCCAAGGCAGGCAAGGCAATGTAAGGTATGGAGGCAAGGTATGGAAGCACTGGGCCGGGTTGGATTGTGCAGTGGCAGCGAGAAGAGGCAGAGAGTAGAGGGGTTGAGTAAGGCTAGGCAGAGCTTTGCAGGACGGATATCAAGTGCTGTTGGGAGGGCAGAGGAGGGCCTGCGTCAAATTCGATCCGACTTTGATGTCATTTGATCAGTGCGAGGTCGAGCAGTCCGAAGTGGCTGCACTGGCCGGGCAACTGAGCTTCAGGCTCCCAGCAGCGGAGGTTCTGGTTCAGGTTCAGGTTCAGGTTCAGGTTCAGGTTGAATCATACCTTTGGACAGTGGCCGTTACAGGCCTCGCAGCGGCGGATACAGCAGTCGAGGCAGTGGGCGAGGGAGATGCCGCGGGAAGTCGCACTTCGTGGTCGGTTGCCGTGCTTTGTTCTGCCATGCCCAAACTACGCCATCAGGAGGGCAAGCACGAGCGAGCTAGGCAGAAGCACGAGATAAGAGGATAAGAAACTCGGACGAGGCAAGAGGTCAAGAAGCGTCGGATGGATGGCCTCGGCGAGGATTCGTGGAGTGGGAGATGGGTATGAGGATATGAGGGACGGAGGCACCTTGGCAAGGCACAGAGGTAAGGTAGGTCAGGTATGGAGGTATAAAGGCGTGGTAGTTTGAGAGGATGAGAAGTAGGTAGTAGGCGGTCGTTGTACGAATCAGGGAGCACAAGTGCAGAGTATAACGGACGGGCCTAAGCGATAATCGAGCCCAGCCGAGCAGACGCACGTCGTGTCTTGCGCCGCTTGTTGGCGATGCGCCCGGCTGCTCCTCATCTGAGACGCGGAACGGATGCAGACTGGCTGACCAGAGGGGCCAGAGAGGAAACCAGAGGCGTTTGGATTGCCTGCCGCTTGTTATTGGAGCATGCCCGAGGGGAGTTTGAGCCAAGGTAAGCAGGCGTCTGCCCCCAGCAGAACGGACAATTGTTGGAGTTTGCCTGCGCGCAACAGTCAGCTGGTGGGGCAATTAGTCATAATGAGAGATGAGCAACCTGGTAGCCTTACTCATCCGGGTTTGGAATATACGCACCCCAGTGCGCAAGATGTGCACTTGAAGCAGGTGACAAGCAGCTTTGCAGTGATGCTCGTACTACTTCAAAGACATATCCAGCTCAAAGGTCACATTGTTGCTTTGGGATGAATAATGAAAAGACTTTATAGTACCTACCTAGGTAGGTAGGTACCTACCTTGGGAACTAATCTACCTATCACATCGCAAAAGGTAATAGGTAGGTATCTGCCTCTACGTACTAGGTAGGTACTCTACCACCAGGCACCGTTTTTTAACTCAGCATTAGCAGTCAGTATTCGAGGTGCCATCAAAGTACAAAAGGCAAATACCTAGCTGCAACTAACTACAATTACCTACCTAGCACTTACCTTAATAGTATAAACGTACCTTGGACTGCTAGGTAGGTATGCAAGTCTGGCAGGAATACCTCGTTTTCCAAGGACCTCAAGCCAGAGTACGAAACTGTACCTCCTGACCACCAGGTAAACATGTCGTCCTAATTGTCAGGCAGTCTCATGTCTGATAGCAGGTACTATTTAGTAGGTTAGTAGATACACCAGGTATTTACCTAGGTACTACCTGCTGTAGGTACTGAGTACTTTGCTCTATCCGCGTACCGAGACTACATAGATAAGGTACCTTACCTTACATATCTGGTAGCCGTATATCTCGACGGCCGAGTGATCCTTAGCAAACGTCTTGCGTCCCCAGCAGCAAGTGTCGACCGCAGCAGTCCAGGAACAGCTTGAGGTCCCTGGGTAGGTACGGAGTACTCCGTACTGCATGTGGACATCTCGTGCCTTAGCTCCTGTGATATCTATCGGTGAGCACGCGCTCTCTGCAGATTTATCCTGGAGGGGGGGCTGGCGGGGAGACGGTGGGGCTAGCTCATGCCCCTTTTACTGCTCTCCCAAGTTCACGTACCTATATAATATCGGTATCTGCATGCATGTAGGCGCTGATTCGACGTTGCCGGGTCGTGGGGTTTTTTCTCTTTCTTCTCCTTCTCCTTCTTCTTCTTCGTCGTCGCCTTCTCCTTTTTTCCCGACCTGAAAGATCCGGAATACGCGAGCGCGCTCTTTGCTGTAGCCCCAAAGTTGAGGACAGGCTCGTTTTGAGTTACTTTGACGCGACCACGATCACGCATGTTATGACTGTATAGACGACTCAACATACCATCAACAAGGCGCTCGTTCCCGAGGTAGGTCTGTGTGCCGCGGTCTTGTCCTGCCTGAGCTGTTCTGACCAGTTGCGCAGCAATCCATACTCATACCGCGATGCCTGAGAGCGAGATGGCAAGCGTCGCTCTACCCGCCGACGGCGGCGCCGCCCCCGCCAAAGAACGAGCTGCTGAAGCGCCTGAGTCGCAAGTCGCCGAGAAAGCCACTGGCTCTACTCCAGCTTCGGCTGGAAGGGCTACCCCTCGCTATGCCAGCGCGACCGCTACTTCGACCGTGGCCCGGACGTCTCAGGGGCCTGGCGCCAAAACTTCCGCCAACCTGAACAAACCCACACGCTCGTCTACCTCTGTACATCGATCCACCGCCTCGACGTCCAATATCGGACATAGAAGCGCGCCCAGCGTCGGTGCGGCGGAGGATGACCAGAAACCCTCTGCAAGATCGGCGCGGAGGGAGAGTGCCGTAGTCACAGGGTCTGCAGGAGTAGGGGCGGACAAGAAGACCGGGGCTTCGGCCAGCGCTGTGACGGGCCGTCGGTCTACAGTGGGTGTTGGTGCGGCCAGCCCGAAGCCACTCGCCCAGCGGGCCAAATCGGGGACCTCCGACTCGCCGTCCGCGACTAGGGCAGCAGGCTTGACTCGAGGGACTGTCTCGTCCAATGCCGCTGCCGATGCGCGAAAGAGACCCTCCGCACCAAGCATAGTGACTTCGGCCTCACGTCCGTCCACTCGAACCTCGGTTCGATCCGAGGCGCACATCGACAGCCCCAAGCTCCTCGACGAATTGACGTCCAAGCTAGCCGACAAAGACAAGGAGATTGAATCTCTCAAAGTCGAACTGACTTCCGTTGAAACCACGGTGGCTGAACTTCGGCAGAAACTGGAGGGCGATAGCCAGCAAGCCGACGACGAGTCCAAATCTGAGCAGCATGATGCGCCAGAAGGCCCAAAGACTGACTACGACGCCGTCATACGTGATCTAGAAGCTCAGCTGCTGGAGAAGGCTGAGAAGCTTCGGGCCGTGGACGCGGAGCTCGCCGAGGCCGTCAGAGGCAAAGATCAAGGCGGAGAGGCTCTCGATTCATTGCAGAAAGAGCTTGAAAGCTTGAGGCTCGAAAGTCAGGAGAAGCTCAAGGCCACGGAGGAACAGTACGAGCAGACCATTCGTGATTACGCCGCCCAGGTGGAGAAGCTTCAAGCCTCTGTTTCCGATCAATCAGAGTCAGACACAGCAGCTGCGGATCTCCGATCTACACTGGAGGCCACCGTTCAAAGCCTCCAGCAGCAGGTCGATGAACTGACTGCTTCCAAGAATGAACTGGAATCAATCATCCAGTCAGTCACGTCTGAGCGTGATGCGCTGACGAGCAAGATTTCCGATCTCGAAAATGAGGTCCTCGACTTCAAATCTCGGCTTGCAGCATCGGAGGAAGCCGTCAAAGTTGCCGAGGCCAACGCGGAGAGTGACAAGGCATTGGCGACCAAGATTCAGGGTGACTTGGCTCAGCGAGATGCGGAGCTGGAATTGGCTCGCAAAGCGGAGACTGAGCTGCAGGGCACAGTCGCCGACTTGAAGGCCACCTTGTCTGCCAAGGATGAGGAGGTTTCTGGTCTGAAGGCAATGCACGACGAGCGCTTGAAGCAGGTTTCGCAAGACTATGAAAACGAAATTGAAAGCCTCCGCGGGGATGCGTTCTTCAAACGCCGTTTCGAGGAGCTGGAACAGCAGCACAACGAACTGCAGACCTCTGTGGCCCAAGACTCGGAGAAGCATGCACAGGCATTGGCAGAGTCCGAGGAGGGCCGACTACAGGCTCTCAACGCGCTCAAGGCCAAGGAATCGGAACACGAGGAGCAGCTGGCCAGCATCAGAAGCCTTCACGCCCAAGAGCTGACAGCCGCCAAGTCGGAAGCCTTGGATGCCCACGCCAAGGAGCTCGACGCCATCAAGTCTCAATATGACGAGAAACTGCGCCTTGCGCTGGCAGATGGTGAAGCTTCATCCGCCGAATATTCCAAGACTCTCCAGACTACGCACGAAAAGTTGGTAGAAGACCTCAAGAGAGTACACGAAGAGGAAAGACAACAACTACTTGCCGCTCACGAAGCACATGCGGCGGCAACCGCCAACGAGCATGCGTCAGAGTTGGCCGCGCTGCGGAAGGAACTCGAAGAGGCGGCAATGCAGCTAGAGAGCGCAAAATCCGCCAGCCGAGAGGAACTCGAATCTCTTAAGAGAGAACTGCAGGCGACACATGCGGTCGAGGTTGAGAAACTCGCCGCTGCGCATGCGGAGGCTACGAACACGTTGAAGGAAGCTGAGCTCCGGGTGCAGCAGCAATTGGAGGTTCTGACGGCCGCGCACAAGCAATTGGAGGCCGCCCTGGAGGATTCCAAGGCCAAGAACGCGAGCCTGGAAGAGCAGTTGTCGCTGCAAGCTGACACCAACGCAGCCCTCGAGGCTTCTCTGAAGGCGGCGCAAGAGCAAATGGTTGCTGTTCAAGCAGAAGCGGACGACGTCGGCCAACAACTTGCTCTGGAAAAGGTGGAACGAATGACCGCGCTGGCCGAGCTGGATGCCGTCAAGAGGCCTGATGCAGCAGCCGTCAACAACCTGAGGGCTGAGCTTGCCGCAACCACCAAGACGTTCCAGGAGTCGCTGGCCGCTGCCAAGGCAGATCTGCAGGCATGCCAGGCCGAGTTGAAGACGGCCAGAGACGACTTTTACCGCATGGAGCAAAAGTACACCGCCGCGAGGGAAACTTTTGAAATCACGTCCAAGGAGTTGGAGGACCTGAAGATGCAGGCGCAGATCAAGGAAAAGACGGCTCAGGCGGACTACAACGACTTGAACGACAGCATGACGTCTCTGCTGGAGGAGGCCAATAGGAAGGTGAAGGAGTCGGAGATGAGTGCCGAGCAACTCCTGAAGAAGCTCGAGGACGCAGATGACAGATACGAG
>LFMI01000598.1:14718-26917 GCA_001050175.1 Trichoderma parareesei | reverse complement strand
GCGAGGGGACAGCCCGTAGGTATGGATACAACTTGGAGAGGATCCGTCCTCCAGACTGGCTTGGTATCTCGTAGTAGGTAGATACTTGCTATGGATAATGGATGATGCGTAAACCAATAGTTACAAAGCGCATCTGGTTCCTTTGCGATTGAATAACAAGCCCCTAAACACAAGGTATGCCAAGGTATGCAGTACTGTAACTCTATGGATTGCAAAAGCAACACTGCCACCGGCCAAGCGCGTCATTATCGGATGTTCAATCAACAGATTAGCTATAGGCTCGCGGTTCCTGTAGGGTAGCCTCTTGGCGCAGGCGAAACAAAAGCCACACGACGATAATGAGGGTGGCACTGCGATCTGATGGGGACCCGGACCTCAAAAGTGACAGTCAGTCTCTTTTCGATTGTTGTCAGGTAATAGCAAATGGGGCATCAGCAGTGCTTCAAGCATTGCCCGACGCTGGCCGGTCTCTTTGTTAACCTTATATAGACCACTAACATTCTCTTCTCTCCTCAGCTCCTCTCTAGTAGAATCAATCCTTGCGCCCAGCAGCAGTGCAACTTTAAGAAGTAGGTAGGTAGGCAGCACGAACTCTCTTCTGTGCTCGGCTCTCATGCAACCAAAGCTGCCAGTCATCTCACCACCCTTCTCTTTCATTTCTGCTCACCTATGACAGATTCGTTGCATGCGGAATGATGCTGATTGCTGATGCTGACTGATGCGGCAAATCGCTCAGTGGCTGCGAGTTTTGGGCTGTGGAGCGGGCACACCGCATGGCGTTGCATGGGACAGAACAAGCTGGGAAAAAGGTGAGCTGGTGAGGTATCACTACCTCCACAATCTTGCCAGTAAGGTAGCATATGTAGCAGTACGAACCCAAGATCAAGGGTCTGTTGTCATCTACCTAATCATGCATGTCAAATCATTGTATCAATTAATTTCGAATCAAATTGAGATCGAACTAAGCCTGGACTTGCTATCTACAACTTCGCTCCAAGCCATCAGCCTCGCCATGTCTACCTAGTACCTACCTACGCAACACGCACGGATACAAGTACTGCAATTACGGGCTCGGGTACGTACTTGCCCCGTTGTTGGCGGCCGCCAGCCATCCAGCGCCTCCCAAACGGGCAAGACTACAGGGCTTCTCTACCTGGGCTGCTCTGGACTTATTTTATTATGTACCTACTATTCGATCGGAGGTGATTTCGATTCGATTGATTTGTTTTAGCCCGCCTTGCATATGTTTCAGTGTTTCACACGCCCACGCCGTCTCTGTATAGGTTAGCTGGTGATTGCGCTGCCGTTGAGGCGCTGTAGCAGTTGACAGGACTTGGCAACTTGGCACCCAGCTTGGCAACAGTTAAAGCGGTAGATATGACTCAAGAGTGGCAGTTGACGGTGATTGATGCCATCTCGAGTCACAGCCTCAATTTAAGTACATGACTTTCTGAGAGGTACACAAGGTAGGTACTTCAAGCTACTACCTGCCTTGCAGCACCTGGACTGAAGAGTGATACCTTTATTGATGCAGACATAAGGTATGTAAGTAGGTATGCATTTCAAGATTCTCACCAGACGCCGTGTGCATGACCACTGGTGCGAGTAATATCACGCTGCCCTCTCTCTCTCCCCAGTCCACCGAAAAGGTCCTGCAAATCAACGTCTGTTTCCCGTCTAGCTCAGCGGAGTGCCAGAAAATGCACCAAATAAGGCAGAACTGAAAGACGAACGAAAACCTTGAACAGACAAAAGATGGATTCCGCTGTGGAGGACGGATGGGGGGAAGAAAGAGGAGAAATTTCTGGCTCTGTTTCCATCCGATTTGACGCTGGATGAATGCATGGGCTTAGCCGGGCTTCTTCTACATGTAGTCAAGCACGCGCGCGCGACATTCTCGTCCGTGACCTGACATACATACGAGCAACTTGTGATGACGGGGAATCACGTCCACCTGGAGGTCCGGGTCGTAATACTCCTTCATTGGCTTTGCTGTCCTTCTTTTTCGTCTAGCCAACCGCGTGCATACCGTACGTACTACATACACGTATACATATACTCAGCTCCTTTCCGCTGTAGCCGCAGGGTTGCCTTACTCTGCCTCACTTTGCCCTACATATGCAACTCTGCTTCCACTGCGCAGGTGCGCGGGATGCCCAGAGCTTGGCTGGAACATTTCACGATCGACTCGGATCGGTTCCAAGGTTAGCACGAAAGCTCCAGGTAGCCTGGCCCGGCCTGCGGAATCCGTCCATCCTCTTCTCCGCATTTTTATCTATTTTTTTTCTTCTTTCCTGCAGGAATTTTTCTTTCTCTCTGAATCAGAACCTTGCCTTGCCGTCGGGATACGGGAAGGATAGTACCGGCAAAGGAGCTCCTAGCCCTTGTTGCCCTGCTAGGCCTTGAGAGAGAAGTCGATGGAAGCTGGAGAAGAACTATTTGCGCCTGAGCTCGTGATGCGAGGTGCCACTGCGGCTGTCCGTACAGAGCAGAAACGGAACCAGCTAGCAGCGGGACTAGCAGGGAAAGAAAAAAAAATCGTGAATCTTCTCGATCGACTCCTGCAAAAGGCTCTTTGGAGGAGCAGCTATTACGGCATTGCCTGTGCCTTATTGTCCACGCTCGTAATAGTGCATGTTCTCGCAGGAACACTTGCCCCGGCTGTTGGGGAGCCCTCATTTCGCGGCTGCCGCAGCGCGGGCAGTTTCCAGCACTGCACACTCGGCCCCTACAGGCGACAGAGCACTACTAATGCGGTACAGTACAAGGAGCTGTGAGTGAACTGCCCGCCATGAACCCTCTCCAGCCATGGCCAAGTCACTTCCGTGCCTCAGAACACCAGCGCTTGTGCTTGTGCGTCTGTACATGTACAGTACCTTACCTTACCCGACAAGCACAGGTCCCTTCAATTGCCCGGCATGTGCAACCAACTCCGCCAGGTACCTACCTTGCCTTGGATGCCTCAGCACCGCTTGCAGCGCCTCGGAAGACAAGCAGGGCAGGGCAGGGCAGGGCAGCCCAGGTACAGTACGCGGGCGTGGACGCCGAGCAGGTACTGTCATTTCCACCACTGGTTCCCGGAACTCCCCTATGGGTACCACTACAGGCGCGCGTGCAGGACGCCCCCCTCCCCCCCCAGTGGTCGCGCCCGGCCAGCCAACCGCCCCAAGGCGCTCCCTGCCGTCCCGTAATACTCCGCGTCCCATTGTGCTGCAGCTCCCTCCATTCGAAGCCTGTAATATACCTGAGGGCAACGACGCCTCGTACCGGTACTCTCCCTAGCTGCTGCGCCGTACATATTGCCCGGCCAGCTACCTGCAGAGAGTATCTGTACCTGTGGCCCGTACCTGTACTCCGACGTGTATACCTTAGTACATGCGGTAGGTATAGTACCCCGAGTACTCTACCTTACCTTACCTGGGCTGCGCGCCTCAGACGGCAACAGCGACAGACACACAGGTGATGTGAGGTGAACACTCATTCAACTGGGAAGGTCCCCACCTCGACCCTACGAGTTTGACCTACTAAAGTAGTAAGGAAGGGACATTCGTCCCAATCCGCCGTCACTAATTACTGACTGCACTCATTATCCTGCTTTTTCCCTTGCCATTTATTCCCTCTCGCCTGCTCTCTCGACTCTCCCCTTTGGCCCCCTTTTGTCTCTATTCTTTGTGCCAACTCGGGCTGTTTTTTTGCCATCTTGTCGGTTTCCATTTCCTGGCTTCTCCATCTCTTTTCTTGTTCCCTTCTGCCCGTCTCCTCACCTCCTCACCTCCTCGCCATCTCCTCCCGCTCCTCTCAATTGCCCCTCTCACGCCTCTCGCAGCTCGTCCTCCACCTATTCTTTGCTGCGTCTTTGCGTCTCTCTGCTCTTGGCCATCTGTCCTCGTGTCGCGTCCAGCTGCCAGAGAGTCTCTCTTCCGCCAACCTATTCAATTTTTTTTTCTCCCGCCTGGGCGTGTGAACCTTAGTGTCGTGTCTAAGGTTAAGGCGTCCAAGGCGTCTCGCTCCACCCCTCTGCCCTCTTAGTTGACGGGCCTTGAACCATAAGACACTTATACACACCAACGCCATTGCCGCCACACAGCAATTTTTCCTACCAAACACGCAGCCCGGTCCTGTCATCTGGGCGCCATTTATTCTTATTAATATTTTTTTTTTCTCTTTTTATTTTTTTTTGCCCTACGTCTACGCCAGTGTCCTTTTCACTGCCATTGACGCAGAAGAGTACAGCCACCGCGCCTGGCTATTTCCAGCAGCCCCGGCCACGTCCCGCAGCACAGCAAAACTTCGAAACTCCCATATAAAGGCAGCCGTCTGCAGCTACGAAGAGAAATATCGCCCAGTCTTGCTGGTTCTTCGACACTGTCATCCCTGCTGGGCCTCTGCCGCCCGTCTGCGCCTCTAGGCGTTTGTTTATCGCTCTCAGCAGCAACTGCAATTCCACGCAATTGCATTTGTCGCCTGTGCGTTTGCCCCGTCTCGATCTGACGCTGCAAACACCCCTCTTCGATCTTTGAAGCGCCCGCCGCCTGGCCACAGCAATCAGCAACTGCCAACGTCCTGCGTCACGGCAACTTCTGCGTACCCTGGAACGCCGACAGAGCAACTCCCCGCCTGTTGCGCTGCCGAGCCTTTGATCGCTCCACGTCGGCTTCCACTCTTCGACGTACATTTTCCCTTTTTTTGCCGCGCATTAGCTCTTGTTGCACAAGATCGTCATCCTCGCTTTTCTACTTGCTCCGGAATCAGCTTCCGCCGCCGACGCAATCTCTTCTGGCTCCCTCCATACACCACCGAGCTCCCGCGCTGCATCCCCGTTGTTTCGCCACCGGATTGAGCAACGTCTGGTCACTTTTTCGCTCGCCCAATAACTGAACTCTCGACAAGCCGGCACTCCGACCGAGAAAACCCGCACACGTCAACGAAGCTCACAGACAGAACGACCGGGTGCTTCACACGCTTTCCAGGATGCCGTCCGCTCCGAACGAGTCAAAACCGAGCTCCGCTCAGAGCTCAAAACCGTCGTCCATCAAGTCGTCGCACGAGGGTGGGAAGAGGTCGCCTACTTTGGCCTCGCAGACAGGCTCGGAGAGGCTTTCTCCCTCTCCGAGCGAGACACAGCTGAAGCACCTCCCCGCCGAGAAGGCTTCGGTCAAGGATCGTATTTCCCGCATGTTCTCCAGCAAGGACGTCTCAAAAACCGCCCTCAATGGCGACGCAACCCCTCGCTCCCGCGGCCCTTCCATCAGCGGCGCTTCCTCTCCCGCTCCGCGAAAAGAATCAATAGAAAAACCCGCCGAAAAGACCCCTGCCAAACCTAAAGAACCCGCCAAGCCCAAGGAGCCGTCAAGTCGCTTCGTTCTCCTCCCCGACGTCCCGGGCGGCCATGAGCACCACTTGAGATCTAGCCGAAGGCAGGAGAAGCTGTCCGACATGTGGCGAAGCATCATCGGAAAGAAACAAGAGCCCCCGCCTGACAGCGATCTCTCGCTCGTCTCCAACTGGGTCGATTCGCTGCGCCAGGAGAAGGAGGACGCAATCGACAAAAAGGGACCCCAAAATTCGACGTTGGTGGAAAAGTATGGCAAATGCCAGGAAATTGTCGGCCGCGGCGCCTTTGGCATCGTCAGGATATCGCACAAGAAGATGGGCACCAGCGGCGAGAAGCTCTTCGCCGTCAAGGAATTCCGCCGACGGCCCGACGAGTCGGAGAAGAAGTACAGCAAGCGCCTCACGGCCGAATTCTGCATCTCCTCCTCCCTGCGCCACCCCAACGTCATCCACACCCTTGACCTGCTCAAGGACGCCAAGGGCGACTTTTGCGAGGTCATGGAGTTTTGTGCTGGCGGCGATTTGTACACTCTCATCCTGTCGAGCGGCAAACTGGAGGTTCAAGAGGCCGACTGCTTCTTCAAGCAGATGATGAGAGGCGTCGAGTACCTCCACGAGATGGGCGTTGCCCACCGCGACCTCAAGCCCGAGAACCTGCTGCTCACCACTCGCGGCGCCCTAAAAATCACCGACTTTGGCAATGGCGAGTGCTTCCGCATGGCCTGGGAGACGGATGCCCACATGGTCTCTGGCCTTTGCGGCTCGGCCCCCTACATTGCGCCCGAAGAGTATACCGACAAGGAGTTTGACGCCCGAGCCGTGGATGTCTGGGCTTGCGGTGTTATCTACATGGCGATGCGGACCGGACGGCATTTGTGGCGCCTTGCCAAAAAGGAGGACGACGAGTTTTACTCTCGCTATCTGGAGGGCCGTCGCGACGAGGAGGGCTACGGCCCAATTGAGTCATTACATAGGGTATGGTGACCCTGTCTGCCCGACAGTTCTTGATTGAATGTGCGCTGACATCTTTCTCCAGGCCCGTTGTCGCAACGTCATCTACTCCGTTCTGGACCCTCATCCCACGCGCCGCCTCACGGCTGCTCAGGTCCTCAAGTCTGAGTGGGTTCGCGAGATTAAGCTCTGCAAGGCCGGCGAAGAAGGCCTTTGAAAAAGAAACACGACCAGTGTACACGACAGAACGCTCTGCCTGCAGCGATGGCATCCGGTGCACGGGGATTCACCCTCCCTCCGACCGCCTTGGACATATATCAGCCTATCGCCTAATCTACCCTGCTCTTCAACACACTTACGGGCAGAGCTAAGACACATGGACGACGAAACATGAACCAACGGAAAGAAGCAAAAAAACAACTTTTAATGATATCATGTGGCGAATGTAAAATACCCCTTGGAACTGGCAGCTGGGATACTTTTGTCTTTTATTTCTTTTTATTTCTTGCATACAGGTGGAAGCGTGCGGCGCGGGACGACAGCCTGGAAACTCGCCCCGCACACTGGCTCGTGCTTGTTAATGACTTGGCAGCCGTTGGATAACGAAGCTCCCTTACATTGACATGTGTTCCAGCCTTATCATATACACTCTAACAAGTTCGAGTTGGCAAGAGGCGTCCTGTGCAGCAAAAGGAAAGAACTCTGCAAGGACTACGTTTCGCACTTCGGAGAAGACGTGTTGGATCAGAGGGGCTCTCGATGGCTTCTCCAAGTCCTTGCCCGGGCCTGATACAAACCACCTCTTCTTCCTTTTCTTCTCTTCTTCTCTTCTTTTTTTCTCTCCCTTGAACTACAGCAAAAGAGTGGCGGAGGTTTGGCGTACGAGATACATACAAGCAAGCTGAAAGCGAGGGCAGGGGGAGCAATAAGAAACTTTGGGGTTGGGCTGGGATTGGATACTGGCGTCGGGTATTGGGCATCGGGATAGGCTGTCTCACTGGTCGGTGGGCCATGGCCGTCTGCGAACTGGATGATTCCTGTTTCCTCTTGATTCTTTTCTGGACACCTGGCGAAAGGGACAGACAAAGACGGAGTATGCTTTTGTTTTTGCATGAAGGATGGCTTTTGTGAGCTTGTTACAATTACCTAAGCGATGTTGGCTTGCGTTGCTGTTTTGTCCGTGTGGCGCGGCTAGGCGGACTCGCTGAATCAAACCCCATTGTGTCCTTGACGCTTTGGGGGGCTTCTCATGATCTTGTTGCTTGCGTGTCTGCATTCCTTTGCTTGGTGCTCTGCTGTTGGGGCCTTTGTCTTTGGCGTAACGCAGAAAACGTCTGTTGGGGTCCCCGAGAGGCAGAGTGACACGAAGCAGAGTGACGTGCGTGGCTGTAGTAGTAGCTTGGCCGGACTGGCAGCAGCTGGACAGATTCGGTTTTGTTCCTCACGGCCCCCATTGATATTTCTCTCACCGACTGATTGATTGTTGGGTTATTATCTAGCGGCATTTCTGCGTGAAGCGAGGGTTGTTTCATGTATCATGGGATTCGCGGCGTTTTGCAATTTGGCTCATCCCGGTTTGCACTGGAAGTATATAGACGCGTAGGCGTTATTAGGCGTTATCCCGAGCAAGTCTATTCACGAGATATATCCTATGGATGAGAGATTTCGCTCAGTACCAAAACCCTGAGAAGACTTGTCGTGAAGATGACTGGATGGATATAGGACCCCGTACTCCCCAGAGTCCGTCCTCCTTTCCTCTCTTTGTAGTGCGTCACACTGTATGCTGTACCTGCAGATAAGTTTTTCAAGATGAAATCGAGAGTGTCTTGATTCCTAGTAACCGCTTGATCTTTCTTGTAACGTATGAAGATGAAAGAGTAGAAGATTGGTGCCCAAGTTGACGTGCCTTGGCTCAATTCTCAATGTTCTCCCCTCAGAACCCCCCTCACCCAATTCTCGACTCTGAAACGACTATTGAATAGACTACATACTAGATAGATTGAAATAGGAATAAGACTTGGCGACTACCCAAGTAAGGTAGGTGCAAGATCGCCGGGTTCGCAACTAAAACAGGCCGTTGGGATTCATACACAACGGTCACGAGGCAACTTGGCAATGGGACTTTGAGCAATGTATGAAACCTACGGCCTTGGCTTGGGTATCTGGATGAAAGTAAAAGAAAGCTCTGAGGTCAGGAATCGAATGAGACGGTTACAAAGAAGTGACGGTTTCAATGATGACTCCATTCGACCCAAAGGCCTTTCTGCTATGCTTAGGTACTTGTGTTATAACTAGCATGCTCAACACATTGCCCCTGCAAAAACACCAAGACTGACCAAAACACCATACAAAAATACAGTGACGATTATGAAAGAGAGACGGCAATCGTCTCACATATCGATGCATCCACCTCTCCCCCAAATGTGAAAAGCCAGTGGAAGCCCCCTCCTCCCCCCAAAATTACAACGCATCCAACGCCATATGAACTCCCTTTCGAAATTAAGCCGTCTTCACCCCGCCCTTCCATACCCCTCAGTACCCTTGAGCCGCACCACTCAAGAAAGCGCAGATAATCAGATACCTCCTTTTTCTCCCTTCCCCTAAAAAGCCAATACTGTAGATATATATATCATAGAAAGAAAGATAACCCACGTAGCGGGAGTGGCTACCCCTTACAGATCCCTCTCTGTGTATGCGGCCGGCTTTCCGGGAAGCTTGCCATAGATCAAGGATAAACTTGAATGGGACAATGTAATGTGAAGCCTCCTTGTTGCCAGCCCCGGTCCTTTGCGTAAAGAAGTTAGGACCAGGGAGAGGATGTAGCCCTCCCAACAGGAAGCACGGATGGACATATAAAGAAACACAAAAAGGATGGAGGAAAATGAGGAAAAGAGAGAAACCATCCAGAGAGCGAGGGAGAAGTCACAGAGGACATCATCCACGAGCTGCTCGGAGAGACAAGATATCGTTTCACCATGTCATAACCCAAAGCCCTGTCCCACTTCGCCCTGTCATACACACATTTGATCGCCATCAACATTAACATGGCCGAGTTTAGGTGGCCAAGGCCCTTTGATGGGTGCGTGCTGCACATCTGACTGATGCTGCTCCCCTATGAGTGGAACAAATCCCAGGCTCTGGCACACAGCTGCAGGAACTCCTCCTTCTTGGCTCGTTGTGTCTCGGGGCTGTCACGGCCGGCGCCAAATGGGCCACGGCGGGTAGGAGCCGGGCCATGGCCCAGCGGCGGGCTGCTGCCTTCCTCGTACTCGGCGCGCGTACGCCTTCTGCTGGTGCTTCGAGCGGCTTCGTGATGGCGATTGGCGCCAGCAATGGGCGAGGGAGGCGTGGGAGGCTGAGGGCCCCCGTAGTGGACGAGTCTGGGCAGCAGTTCTGGTCGTCCGCCGGCCAGCTCTTGCTGGGCCTCTTCTGCGGACTTGTACTCTCTCAAACGACCAGACATGGGCTGCTGCTGATGATGAGCGGGCGGCAGGCCGGGGGACAGCTGGGGCCTTGAAGCCGCGTGGCTGGGGTAGAGGGCAGAGGTGTGAGGTCCATTGTCGGGGTGGGCGGAGAGGTTCTGGCCAAAGACGTCACTGATGGGCGGAAGTCGGTTCGTGGTTTGGTTGGCGTGAACGTGGTGGATGTGGGATGTGCTCGAGAGGTTGGAAGCCTGGTGCTGCACGTGTCTTGAGGGCGGCATCTGCTGGCCGGTGAAGCTGCGGCCAAGGGGTGCGGATTGAATGACTCGCTCGTTTGCGAACTGCTGATGTGAGGGCGCAACAATGGAGAGCCCGGGAGGCGCCTTATTCCTGCGAGACATGCCCGGTGTCTTGGCCGCGAACGGTGAGTCCTTGTCTTTGTCTGATGGGCCGTCTCCCTTGGCGGACTGCTGCAGCTGCAGTCTCGCCTCGATGAGGCTTCGCTGTTGTTCTCGGACCGTCATGCTTCGCTGAAGCTGCTCCTTCATCACGGGATCCTGCGTCATGAAGCCTGGGGAAAGGCACGCAATGCCCACTTCTTGGATTCCGAGTCCGTCACGCGCCGTCATGGGATGGCCCGAAGGGGGATTGGATCCGGAGGCGAGAGTATTCTTGGACAGGTCCAACCGTCTGGGTCGGGGCCTTGATGCGGGCAGGCCGGGCGATACTGGCTCTTTCTTAACGACAATCTTGGGGGCGACAGCGCCATCTTTTCGAGACCTGTCATGGCAATCAAAAATGTGTCAGCAAAGATGAACTCTGGTTGCACTGTAGCGAAGCAGAAGGACACCCCCGTGATGATGCGCAGGGTGGCGGCAAGCAAAACTTACGCGTTGGGCGAAGGCCTGCTTGCAGTGGCATGATCTGACTTGGGGCTGCCGTTGGACGGCTGTGCGGCGTTTGTGGCGCCTGGGAGTTGGCTCCTTGCTTGTGAGGGCATCGCGTTTCGCTGTGCAGGCGGCGACGTCGAGGTTGTCGGAGGAGCAGGGCGTTCCGTAGCGAAAGAGCTCCTTTCGTGAGGAGCCGGCGAAGGGGCCATGGCAATTGCGGCGCTCATGCTGGCGGTACTGCCGGAAGACGGGGTTTATATGGCGGATGAGGGCGAGAAGTGGTTCGTCGTGATTTGTTTTTCTTGCGAGCGAAGCTGAGCTGGATCAGCGTCGAACCGCGCGGGCGCAGAGGTGTGCGAATGTCGCTCGAGACAATTGTCGCGACTGTCGAGACTGGGAACAAAATGCGAGTCGGAAAGCCAGGGTACCCCGAGAAGGCCAAAATTGAGCTCAAGTTGCACTCGCCTCGACTGCCGTAGGTAACGGTACGGTTCCCTGGCTGCTTGTGTTGGGCGCTGGCAAGCAAAGAAGAAGAAAACGGAAGGGAAAGGAAGAAGAAAGGAACAAAGTCGCCTGATGGTGCGTTTTCCTAGAGGCTCCGAGGATGTTTGAGGGAAGAGACAGAAAGCAGGACTGGAGGCTTGCCCTGCCGTGTCTGTCGCAGCAACAGCGGCCTTTGACAGCGCGGGTGACAGAGGGAGAGCGAAAAAGAGAACCTCAGGGCCCAAAGTTGGGGGGGAAGGCGACAGGCGTTTCAGGAGAGTGGTGATTCTCGATGTGGTTTGTCCGAATATATTGCGATTGGGGGAGCAAAGTACGGAGTACTTCGTATTTGGGCCGCGGGATGGGCGACTGGGGCGGCAGAGGTTGGGCGAGAGCCGGTACCGAGTACTCGCACAAGCGCCCGGAGGTCCAGAACGTTAGTGCAGATGCATACACCCACGCACCACGCGCGCACACCAGGGGTTGCCGAGGGCGGTTCCGGGGCTCTACTGGCGAATGGGATCGAGGCGTTCCAGCAGACGGCTGGGCTGGTTGCGAGGATGATGATATGGCAGAGAGAGGATGGTGATGGAGAGAGATGGAGGCAGGCGGCAGACGGGCGTCGTCGGCGAATTAGGCGGGCTTGAAGCAGGTTTTTGTTGTCGTTGTTGTTGTTGTTGTTGTTGTTGTTGTTGTTGTACTTGTAGCAGTAGGTAGGTACTAGTAGGTGGGTAGAATGCGAGCAGCCCGTTTCTGGCTTGTTGTGTCTTTTGTCTTGCTCTATTTGTAGCTGCAGGACCGGATCCAAGAAAGAAAAGAAGCCACCCGACAAGACAATCGAGAAGGCCCCTCCCCAAAACAGAGACGAATCAGACAGAGGAAGAGAAAAAAGGTGGCGGAGAGGAACAAGAGAAAGGACCGCGGGCAACGGGAGGGGCAGGCGGCGTTTGTTTTATTATTATAGTATCTGGACTCGCAAACGCATGAAGCATCCGGTCTGGATACTATTACTAGCCCTCCCGCAGGCCTGAATGAAAGGGGCCCCCGGGTTCGTCACAGAGGGAGGGGAAAGTGACACGGATGCCGGGCAGCTCTCGAGGTGCTGGTGAAGCGATGGAT
>LFMI01000598.1:0-10952 GCA_001050175.1 Trichoderma parareesei | reverse complement strand
AAAAAGAAAAAAAAAAAAAAAAAGTGCTGTTCATTTATTCCTAGAGGTGCGTCCAGTGTCTTCAAGTCCGGGACCCTGAAATCCATCCAATCGAGACCTCCATCTCCTGTCGCCGCTGCGGCTCCCTGTGCATGTGGCAATAGGCGCCCACTGCAACCCACGATTGCTACAATATTTGCCCTACCGACTGAAAAGGCTCATGAGGCCTGTAAAAGAATATTGAATTGCATTACGACAATTTACTCATCTCGACTCTCTCTCCTCCTCGGGACCAGTCCCGCCGCAACCAAACTGCTATTATCCCGCCTTGCCCTGTCCACCGATTCTCGATACTCGAACGAGCTCGTGCCTCTTTGTGGCTCCTGCACTCAAATGTGACAGGTACAGGTACGGTATCTATCATATTAGTATTGCTTCCAGAGATAGAGAGTGAGAGAGTGCCGGCATTGGGTTTGATCTTGGTGACATTGTCGACAAATGTTTGTGCCCAGTGCTTCTGCATGCATGCCTCGTGAATACCTATTGACCTCTTCATGTAAGGACCATCTAGACTAATTGTAAGATCACGATCCTGAGCAGTGCAGCCTCATTTATTACGAGGTAGTACCCTCTGGTCATTGCGCACTCTGCAGCTTCTTTTTATGAGCTTGCTCTTCGTTTCGGCATGTACAAAGAGCAAACAAAACCAGACCTGCCACTGATTTTACCCGCCCAGCTGCGAAGCGCTGCAACACCTTAGGCAAAAGAGAGCCTTAACCTCGGTACTGCACGAGGCTCCTCGTCGATACCACCTCACCCACTGCTCCCCATCCTAACTGTAACGAGGTGAAAAACGTACATATCACATACTAGTACATACTCGCATGTATATACATGGCAGCCAAAATAAAACTTGTCGCAGCCCTATTCGCGGACCCCCCCAGCAGGACATTGCCCAGTCCAGGTCCAGCCCGCCCATCCATGTCAGCTACCGGCTCACATCAGACAACTGTGCAATAACTAGGTAAGGTAGGTAGGCAAAATAAGCGTCGCTGCTTTGGCATCTTCCTTTGAATTTGTTTCCTTTCCCAAGTAATAGTACATGTGTGTATCTGACAAGCGGTATTCGCAGATCAGATCATCACAAGGCGGAATGTTGCGCGCCTCCTTTTTTCTCTTTTCTTCTCGCCCTTTCCAATATGTACGCGTCGTTGCTTTTTCTCAGGAGTCTTTTGCCACCGCAAATGGACCTCTGAGAGAAGCAACCTCGAACATCGTGAAAATTGATAATACACATAGTCTCGTCCATACACATACATATTACTACAAGCACAGTACTACCTACTTGTAGGGATACAAGTGGTAACACGAACAAACACGCCCGTCTCCGCTACGAAGGGGGCCTAAAATCGCTGCTTCACCTGAGACGACGACGACGTCTCAGGTCGAGTGGGACACTAACTCGTTTTTCTTTCTCTCTGCTTTGGCAAGGCTGCAGGGGGTTCCTTTAGGCTCTCCCGGGGTGGCCCCCCCTTGTCCAGTTTGAACGCTCGATTTCAATTCGCTGGGCATCGCCGCTTTGGTTTGGGGGTCTTGACTGTTAGCTCCGTTTCAACCCAATTGCTGCGATTTGCTGCGAGTCCGAGGTGAGAAAAAGAAGTGGTTTTTAGTGATTCTTGGGGATCGGGCCGGACCTTTGCGCATCGGAGAAGAGAGCGTTGGAGGTTCATCAACCTGCTGCCTGTTCGTTTCATCACGGTGATTTGGCTGGACGGGACGAGATGAATGAGATGGGTACATGTAATCAGAATGAAGGCAACAACGTGAGATTACTGACGAACTTTTCAATTTCTTCCTTTCATTTACATGTATCATACATCAAATCCCCGGTCTCGTTCTCTTGCAACATGTGTACGACTTGCGTCTTTACATCACTACATACCTACCTGGACACCTACCTATTGCTGAGCAGGCCCTTCCTCCTAGAGCTGCCCACGATCCAATGATCTCTTGACCTGCGTTACACGAGATTGCTCGTGACAGCAGCCTGCCGCCAGTTTCCCCGAGTGGCCACCGCCGCGAGCTGATTTGACCGCGGCCAGGCAATTCCTCTCTTTCTCTCTTTCTCTCTCTCTCTCACTCTTTCTTATCCCCAGCCGCCACGGAGGAATAGAGAGAGGACCCCGGGTTTCTACTGTATGTGCGACAGACGTGAGTGGCATGTGATGTAATTTCAGCCGGGGGGGTGTTCGTCTTTGCTTGCTCTGAATCTGTGACCGTCTCGGTTCGATGTCTTCAAATTTTTGCCCTGTAACACCAGGTTGTCCATATTCCTGGGTCTAAAAGGCCTGCGCGGTTGACTTGATACGTGTACGAGATGATATCTGGCCAAGTCCTTTATCGACGTAGCTTTCAATTTGCGCATATTACGAGGCACACTGAGATATCTTTATGCCACTACCACCTCCTGCCTACTACACGCTTCGGAGTAATGCTTGTGCAAGGTTGTAAGAGAGGATGATGGTGTCTGTCCGGCCAAGCAACAGATCTGACGGAGATTTGAGGCCAGGATCCTTGCAGAGCATCGAGGGGGGTTAAGCTCACATACTACATAGGCGAATGATTTAAAATATCTGTCGAGGGCAATTGAAACCTAGCATTCTTCTTCGTCTTCTACCGCGCTGTTGATATACGTTCGGAACCTGTGTTAGATCAACTATTACAGACTGCAAACAAAAAAGAAAAAGAGAATCTGCATCGCCCAGATGCAGCAAAAGGAAAACGCGCCCGAGGGGGGGCTCGAACCCCCAGCCTTGCGGTTAAAAGCCGCACGCTCTGGCCAATTGAGCTACCCGGGCCTAGTCCTTCGAATGCTTCGAAATTTTGCACTATATACCTGGTGAGACGTCTGAGGTCAAACCACGCATGATGATGAACGTCAGCCGCGAACTGATTCACGATGACTAGAAACTCAATGCTCAATATTATTCAAACTTGAGAAGAGTCGACAGCAGACACTAAGCCTGAGGCTTTGCTGATATCGAGTCCGATTAGGCCGGCTTTTTGCTTAATGCATCAGCTATTCTCCCCCATGTATTGGTAGGAAAGACGCGAATGTCCCTGAACGCTTCATAGACACCAACGTCTTGACGCTCTTTGACGATCTTGGGTATTGCACCCCCAGCTACTTGCAACTGGTGGTCACCCTGGTAACAGTATCTGCTCAGTCAAGTGTGAGCAATACTCCTCAGGGGACGATGTACTCCAAGCTTCAAAGTCTCTATGTCAAGTCGTATAATATCGAGTTACATCCCAATTCGCGGACACTGTTCCGTGTCATCTGGCCGAGACCTGATCTGGGAGTATGCGGTAGTTTATCGCACACCACATTTGAAGTCTAGGAGCTAAAACAGCCTGTATGGTGAAATCCCATGTTGTCAGGTTATTTGGCTCGCCTTCTTTGCTTATTGGAGACTTGGGTAGCCGTCGTATTAGTGCTCAAAGGGAAGGCTGTCTATGCTCGGGGACAATATGTCCTTGTTGCGGGAGAAGATGCAATGTTCCCCTTTGAGAACATGGACTATTGCAAGTTCTACCTGGGACGATATTTGTCACATCGGCTAGTCCTTCTCATGAGGCATTTCGCTATAGATCTTGCGTATGAAATGCATGGCCGAGCTGGATTTCACGGGAGGGTCCCAGCACTGGCTGATAATACACACATTTTCGTGCAACATGTCAAAGCATGGAAGTGAGATCCCACTCAGCGTTGTAATCGATGAATACGATGATACAACGTCTGTGAAATTGCCTCGAATCGGGTGTGGTGCATAACACACATTTACCTAAGCAGACAGATGTCGTAACCTTGCTCCAGGATCGCCCTCCTTATAAAGCAAAGGTCACTCTTATCGTTTGAGAGGAGGAATCATCACCGAATTGGCATGTAAACGACAGTTGGACGAACTGGTTCTTTCCATTGGAGCTCTTGATTATACCTTCGAGGTGAGGCTTCTCTACTTTCGCGGTAGACTTAGGAATTGCACCGGCGTCTCTGCAATTTTGGCCGTGGAGGCAACGTGAGGAAGAATCGTCAGATCTCCTCGGTAGTTAAACAAGCTACATGTACCTACTTGGAATCATATCATCTGATGAAGAGGTCTGGAGAGTAACGTAGAAGTCTGTAGACGCTTTGCAATTCATGGCTGCCGCGATGCGTAGGGCGTCAACTCAAAGCCAAAGAGTTACCTTAATCCCCATCGTCACAATTCGAACAAAAGGAGGAGCGACATCCAGGTACACAAGTGTCAAGGCCATTGAATAACACCTCAATGTTTCTGGTCGGCCCTTGTGCTTGGAGCGTCTCGCCGTGAGCTTGGTAAGCCAAGGTTTCGTCTTTCTCTGCTAATAAAGTACATGTAACGTCTGCGCCTGGCTATCATGTAGTGGACATGAGTTTTTCAGGGAGATTGATAGACATGAACCTGAAGCGTACCTACCTACCTACTTTACCTTACCTAGGTAAGTACTCAGGTAGAATCGCTTGCTTGTGGTACCAGAATCTGCTGATGAATCCCTCCTTTCCTTCTGCCCCCTTTTCTTGGCCTCGAGTGGTATAACGCTTCAACAGGCATTGAGATAGATAGGTGCGTATGGAGGGCTACTTGCCTTCCAATAGTATAGGTAAGGTAGATACCTAGGCAGCTAGCATCTGGCTGGGTATTGGCTCTTCCCAGTAGCAACTCCCGAATCAAGGGGCTGCTTGCCGCCTGTGAGAAAGTCGCGAGGCCAAAGAAAGTCAATTGTTGAGAAGCCGTTCGATGAACGGAAGGTGCTCCCTGGCCAAACAAGAAAGTACACAGTAGAGGCAGGTGCTGTGCTCGTATCTATGCAGGAAGTTTGCGAGCGCCTTCTCTTTCCAATTCAGAACTGAGAGAAGGCAGGAGCTCCTCAAGACGAGCTGACAGCTCTGTGTCAAGTGAGAATGCGAATGGCTTCCAATCTGTTGAATCTGGGTTTCTACGTAAATTCTTGTACGGCTATTGTCTATATCGTGTCTCAGTATTGTGATTCTCTGTCGAAATGGCGTCAAATCCTCTTTCCAAGTATACGGAGCTTATCGCAGAGGGCCGAGCGATATATGCTGAACAAATCCGAAGCATTGAGCGTAACTGGGCCGTACCGAAGCCTCTGCCGACTCTGGAGCCATGGTACCATACGTTGATAGACGCTCCCGGATGCCGTCGATATCATGCAAAGGGGTGGTGAAAGAAATGAAAGATGAAGGACAGCCTGAGACTGGTTATGTCTTCATCCAAGCCGACAACACGGGGTCGAATGCGTCCAATCATGACCAGACTCCGTACCAGAATTATGTGCATGTGTCAGGCAGTGCAATTCTTTGCATGAACAACTACGCCTCAAGAGACCATTTGGCCACGACTGCGCATCCACAGAGGATCTTTTGGTCAGACCTGATGGCGACATGTTTCCATCGTGTAGTCTCATTCCAAGGGGGGGATTTGAGGGGTCTCCAGCTAATATGGCGAATGAACATCGCGAACCATGTACGTGTTTTCGAGCTGAACTGTCGGATGATGCTAATCAATGCACTTTGAGGCCACACAAGATGTGATCACAGCCATTGTCAACGGCCGCAAATCCCTCGTCGACGTTGCTGCTGGAGAGGACGGCTTCTTTGCCCTTCTTGCGACCATACACGGAAAAGGACCAGCAAGGATGCTGGGAGCATATCCACAGATGTTCGGACGAAAGTACATCTCTCGGGCTCGCATCATACAATGTGGTAAAATGCCGTCTTTCTACTGGATTCTAGACGAGGTTCCTCTGCCGCCGCCGCCGCCGCCATCTCTCCCGCCGCCTGACGATCGACCACTGTCAAGAAAAGAACGACGGCACCAGAAGAAACTATCTCGCGCGTCTACCTCATAAAGACCTTGGGCATGTCAGAAAAGGCCCCGTTGTTCAGGTCATAGGACAACGTCTTATTGGCTCAGGGAAGAAAATACCTGAGCCGGTAGGGACATGTATATCCGCGTACATTGCCTCGTGGCAGGACACAGCCATGAAAACTACCATCGCCACGCCATATGGGGTGTCGAAAGCCATTTCAGGAAACCCATAAGCAGAGACCCGTATGTACTCTTGCCAGGGGTGTACTGGTGGTGACGGCACAGGCTGCAGTTGACCGAGACCCAGGCGGTGATACGGCACCGCTCGAAGGTATAAGGTTGCGCAGAATCCCCTGCCGGTCCCCTCGTGATAGAGGGACACCTATACAAGTCTGCGCGTCTGAATCTCTGTTGGTTGAGGTGCCGCGATAGGTGACTAGTAACCTTGTCAGCATCGTCTAGCTGTGCCCTCGAGTACGTCTAGGAACCAATCGATGAGATCACTGCAAGGCGAAGCCAATTAACAGACTTATATTAAGGTACGCAAGAGTCATATTATATAGCTACTGACTAATCAAAGTAGTGTCCTGGCCTTGTGAATAGGCATAGTGCCGGAGCTCTCGCTGCTCATGTGCGACACTATCTTCAGTGTCCATCAGATAGCCAGCTCCTGACCACTCCGGATATCGCTTTTCATTCACAAACCGAGAGCTGGGCCCGACCAATTGGTCATATGGCATTATCTCTCGCCATTCGCAGAAGGAAGCATCTGGATCCCACGAGGCAATCGGGTCAGGTCGAAGGCCAAATGCCCTCGTTTCACGGGCTTCCAGGTCCATGACAAAACCAATAGCAGTCTCAACTGTGGTTCTGATGGCGTCTTCTCCAACATAGGCGTCAATCTTGTCGGCAATTGCTTCGAATGAGATTGGTTCACTAAGCCCATCTTCGACGCCAGTACGTACAAGAATGACGGGGATCTTGCCGATTGAGCTCGAATCTTCGCCATTCCAATCTGTTGGGTTGAGGACGAGGAGGAGGGCTTGGAAGAGTGGTTGAAGGACGTAATTCTGGTGGTCGGCAACGACGTCGGATCCTGCAGTTCCCGTGGCGATTTCTCGGTCGTATCCCAGACGACGCTCACGGATCTCTGCGCTGACAGCTTCGTTCAGGGACTTGATGCTCTGCAAAATGGCCGGCGACGGAGTGTCTGTGTTTCTGAGTGCGATGAATTTGGTAATGAAACGCCCGTACTCGATCTCGCTGCGGTAAGGCTTGAACCATCGGCGATAGATGTAGTTGTTGAGGATACCTGCAAGTCGCCAATGGCCCCTTAGGATATATATGGGGACTGACTTGTTGCAGATGTCTTTGAATTGATAAGCTGGGATTCGAGGCAGAGGCTCGTCAATTGGAGGCTCGTAGGTACGCCAGGCGCACATCCAAAACTGGTCACCGAGGTGGTCTGCTTCTAGGTTGGTGCGGAGATACCAGAGTTTCTCTTCTCGTGTGATGTCGTCGAAGGGACGATTGAAGTCTCTGACCAGTGCCCTTTGATGGTAGCTCAGCTCCTCCATGGTTCAATAACGAGAGTGTGAATCGGACTGATGTGTAGGTATCACAATCTGGTAGTGAGATGTATCTCAGTGGACGGATAAAAGAGCAGAAGTGATGAGCGGCCGCAGAATGTTGGGAAGATTATGACTTTATATAAGTTCAACTGGGTAAGGTATGTAGCTGATGAAGTGAAGTCAGTCCGTGTAAGTACTTGTGTGTCCAGGTTGCCAAACATTTGGTGGCGTGTTATCCACGCCAGCCGCCCCAAACTTTGAATGGGCAAACTGTTGGTGCACAAACAGATCTGAAACCCAGCAGGAACCTAAGTCAGCAGATGTATCTCAAGAGGGATCGAAGATGGCTCCGAAGCTTTTGTTGACTTGCTGGTAGAACATCCATTCCGGCCTCGTGAACTAACTCACCTACATGTAAGGTAGTTCAACGGACCTTGGGGGTCCCGTCAGAGTTGCATCCCTTTTGAACCTTGAAAAGGCTTCAACAACAGGACTTAGGCTGCATCTCGTCCACTTTAAGCCACATATTGCTCAAATACCTTGATTTCTTCAGGAGCGAATCATGGCCCGATAGTACTGGGAAGTAGTATGGCCTACTGGCTTAGAGTTGTGCGAGGCTTGAATACGGCCCGATGTCGCCTGATGCCGCAAGTGTGTTGAACATGTCTTCATCACCGGAGCCTTCCGCAAATGTGCTCAATTTAAGCACTGGGGAGCGTCTTGACAAAGACACGGTTAAAGAATCAGTTGGCCAAATATCCAGACACACGAATGGAGAGCTCCGTTCATGAGGAATTACCTTGACGTTGGCGTTGGAGTTCAGAGTACATAGAGGAGGCATTAACACCAACAGCAGACAGACGCATGCATGCATCCATTAGAGGTACCTAGGTATGTACGAACCTGCAGATGTGGCGCTCTCATACAAGAAGGAGGTACCTAGCAAGCCTAGGTAGGTATGAGCCACCCGATTCCGCGTCGCTTCCGTAATCCGGCAGGCGGAAAAAAGCCGCCCCACTCTCGGCGCTGCGTCTTCATCAAAATTTCATGAGCCGCCAAAGTTCTGTTTTGAGAGAAGGAACTAGACGGCGAAGAAAGCAACTCGACAGTAAAAAAGACACAATCAGAAGGCATTTCATCTCATTTCATCATATCCGTCCTCAGAAACGTGGAACATTTCATTATCATATTTCTCGAAATAAGATTAACCCGATTATCAACGCCAAAGGAGAAAAAGATGCCTGGACGAACAAAGGATGTCACGTCTCAAGACGCCGATATGCACGACGTCCCAACGTCTGCCCAGGACGAGGTCAACCAGGATGCGGAAATGAGGGAGGATGCCGAGGCCGAGGAGGAAGAGGAGGAAGAGGTCGAGCCTCAGCGAGTGCGAATTGTATGGCCAGAATTTTTTACCTCATGAGACCAGAGGAAATCTTGAAGCGCTAACGGAGATGCTTGACAGCTCCCTGGTTCGACGGACACGGCGGCGTCATTTGAGTTCACCGATGAAGGCCATACGCTGGGAAACGCTCTGAGATATGTAATTATGAAAAAGTACGTTTGCAATCCGTGGGGCCTTGTGGATGGATGGCTTGAGACTAATGCTTCGTTCAGCCCCGACGTCGAGTTTTGCGCCTACTCAATTCCTCATCCCTCTGAACCCAAGATGAACATTAGAATACAGACATACGGTAGGATTGGCCTTGATGTTTCATGAGCACGAATGCGCGCTAACGCTGCCACCTACAGACGGTACTGCCGTCAACGCCCTTAAGAAGGGCCTGAGCGACCTCCAGGACGTGTGCGACGTGGTCGCCGAGGAGTTCTGGACAAAGAGGCAGCAGTTCAACGCAGAGCAGGGTATTGACCGATAATTCATGATGGGGGGGCAAAGCCGGTAATGGATGGAGGACTGGGCTGCTATGCAAGAAGAAAAACTGGGTATATCACATGCATAGGAGGATGGTCACTTGTATATGGGGGCATTGTACGAATTCATGGCGTTTGGCAGGGTTTTGGCACCAGGAAAAAACATCCTTGACACAGAGATATATTTACAAAGGTGATATTTCTTGCATTTGTCCGTTCTAATTTCGGCCCTATCGAAACGATTGTTAGCTCCCGTACGTCGTCGGCTTGATCCCACGCTGCTTTGCCAGCTCACCTCTAAGAAGCCAGACATGAAGCTGGACGGAAGCCTCTTGTCTCCTCTAAAGTTGTCGCTGAAGTAAGCCATGATGTGCGTCTGCTGCTTCCAGAAGTTCATAGTCTCCTAGATTTGCCCCCCGGGCGATTAGCATGCTGCCCTTCTTTCTCCCCATACGAGCAGGAAGCTCAGGATTCTCTTCCGGAGGCGGCCGTTCGTACCTGGTATTCTGCGTGGGATTTGAAGAGGAGGACGTCGACGACGGGAAGCTGGTTCGTGAATCGGTGTCGCTCAAACTCTTGTCGGATCCGCGTCCGCAGGGCAGAGACGGGTAGAGGGACATTGTACATGGTCTGGATCTCCGGCGCCTGCGTTGTTTCGCTCCATCAGATTTTCGTTCCCAAAAACAAAAGCACGGCCAACTTTTCTGCGACACTGATCACAGTTCCATCTCGTAACCGATGTATGGCCTCGAAGGGGATCTCGTGGGACGTACAGCTCGGATCCATTCGCGGTAGGAAGAAAGGACTCGACGCTTCGCATCCGACCAGCTGGTCGCTATTCGATATGTCAGCTCTGCCAGACGCTTGGAGACCAGATCAAAGACTCACACTGCGCCGTCTTCTTGGCGAATTGAGTCGGCGTAACGGCCATGGCGGACGGTGGTTTGCTTTCTGGCGCAGTGAAATGCGATGCCGTGACGTTGAAGCTGATCCCCCAATTGAAGCATGCCCACCTCCGAGCCTGGGGAGCGCTTCACGTGACACGGAAGTTGCTAAATCTTAGAATGCGCCACATCGATACCGGAGCACTTGAGCATTTGCCCCTCGGCTGTGGCTTAGCTCAGCCTTGTCGACGCGCTTCTGGAACCTCGCCCAAGCTTATTCCCACCGTCGACCAGCGAGCGATTGGAAATATTGAAATCAATCTTTTACAACACAAGGTCTTTGTGGTGCCATTCTTCTCCTCGTACTCAACTCCCTTTCATCTTCCGATCTTCATACCAAAAATGCCAGCCATTAGACATTCGTCAAAACGAAAACCGCCGCCAGAGGGCTTCAGCGACATCGAAGATGACCTCCTGGTCTTTGCGAACAAGATGAAGGATGCGCAGAACAAACCCCCGCCGCCGGGCCCGAAGCACATGGCGCAGTGGGAGATTTTCCAGATTGCGCACCAGCGGAGCCGCTACGTATACGATCTCTACTACGAGAAGGAGGCCATCAGCAAGCAGCTGTACGAGTGGCTACTGAAGAATGGATATGCCGATGCGATGCTCATTGCCAAGTGGAAGAAGCAGGGCTACGAGAAGGTATGTTGCTGCCCCCCTCCCCCCCCCCC
>LFMI01000594.1:160543-172049 GCA_001050175.1 Trichoderma parareesei | reverse complement strand
CCCCCCCCCCCCCCCCCCCCTCCCTTCTCCCGCATGCAACCTTGACGCTCTGGTCTTCCGAGAGTGCTTCCACGCATCCCCTAGACTTGCTCTCTTCCGCTCGACTCTCGTTTCGCAGCTAACATGGACCTTCCTCTAGTTTTCGTATACTGTCGCACCTTACCTCTTTCATTTCTTCGACAGGTGGTTGTGGTGCCCTCATCTCACAAGATATGGAGCCATCTGCACCGGCAATGGACGAGGCACCATCCTCACCACTCCCTCCATCTCCGACTCCTGCAGCAACGACTCCAGTCTCGTCTCAACCAACCTATACAACTGCAGGGACCATCTATAATCCCAGCTCTTCGCAGCGGCTTCAGCCTCCCGCTCGCCGTGGTCGCCTCTTCAAGCTGAACGTCGAGGCTGCCACTTTCGTCCTTGGTGCCTCGAAATTTGGTTCTCCCAGATCCATACTGTCTGATAAAGGGTTCAATCCCGACACAAACGCGAGGACGCCAGCCGTTGCACCCGTTCAGCAGTATAGCCCTCTGCAGCAGAACTATGATCGCGCAGTGAGCCCTGCCACCAGTCCAGATCGCGAAGCCGCCATGTCGCCCCGGCCTTTCACGCTGCACAACCAGCCTCTTCGAGCTAGAGTTGACTCTCTACCGCCTTCTCGCCTCGACACAGGCCACGGGTTCATGGCCACAGTCGACTCTAGCGACGATGAAGACGATAGCATCTCTGTAGGTGCTCTGAGGAACATGACAGTCAAGTCTCTCCAGAACCTGGCTTCGTACCCGAACCCGAATCAGAAGAGCGCTCAGAAGGCGCTGCTTCGGGGGACAAGACCCAAAGCCGGCAGCAGTCTCGGAAGCGGGTTATCTGGATTGGCGCAGCCATTCACATACCGCAACATCAGTCCCGGTGGCGTAAGGCTCTCCTCGAGCGATGAGCCTTCCATTGGATTGCGACCTGCTCTGTCAGACCCCAGCGCACTTCACCAAAGCTACATGGACCGTCGACGTATACCTCGCATGGTGACTTCCGATGCTGGGCCGAGCAGCACTTATGCCAGTCTCTTCGAATCTCGACGTTCGACGCCCTCTACGAACAGCGATATGCCAGACCCTCGCTCTCTGGCGTCGATGCATCTTGCCACAGGTCCAGGTGCGCCCAAGCCGTTGACGGCTGGACCTCCCGGCCAACGCCAGTACCGTCCTTCCACCTTTGAGTCCACATTCAAGGCGCTCAAGAGCCAGGCGGCGGCCTATCAGGCGTCCGTCACCGATGCTGAAGATGACATGGATGCCCATCCGGTCACTCCCAGGGCGTTCAGCACCGTAGCATCGGCGGCGCAATGCCAGAGCTTCTCTGCAGAGGACGAAGAGTATCAGTCTGCTGCTGAGACAAGGTTCAACGAGACCAAAGCCATGTCCGTGGCCGCCGGCAAGGCATTTGGTAAAAGCAGAGAGACTCCAGCCACTCCAGCCATTCCTCCCGACACTTTATTGTACCTGACTATCCACTCCGAACCGGACTGGCCACGGGAGCGCGAGCCTACTCATGACGCTGGCGAGAGTACTCATTCAACCTATGGTATGCGGGGAATCGGAATTGGCAGCTGCGACACCCCAGATCAATTCTGTTTTGATTCAGCCGGCTCTGTTCACGGTGCCCCGTCAAGCATGTCGACAGATTGGCATTCGGGGATGCACCATGGCAAATGTTTCCATGGGGACGAGCCTACTGGCCCAATGTTCCCCCAGCAAACGGGGCCGAAAATCCTGACCCAACAGGAGCTTGCGGAACGGAGCTGGCGACTCAACGTCTGCTGGTATGGTGGCATAGCCAAGGACGTCGCTTTGTCGAGGGCCTTTCTCAAGCCCGTTATCCGGAGCGCCAAGCGACCAGTCACAGGGAGCATTTACGGCGCAGTTGGCGACGGGCGTCCTACCGGTCCAAAGAAGAATGACTCGGCTGCTCGAGGTGACAGCGCATGCTTGAAGAGCAGCAACTCAATGAAGTCCATCAACAGTGACGTTGCGGGCCTTGCGCTTCTCGGCGAGGTTTTGAGCCGTGCCACTTAGTGGTTGCCAACGAAAGGGATCCTACGGGGGAAACCTGCCAGGAAGGTTGCCAGACGCCGAAGAGTTACACCAGTTATGGTTATGGTTATAGTTGCCCTTTTATCTCTCTTTTTCTTCTTTTTTCAAGGTGTCGTATGACACATCTAATGTTTGGCCAGGAGGGTTGGATGCACAGGAACAAGGCAGGAGTACCGATTTGAGAGGTGGAAAGGGGGGGTGGTTGAGCTGATATCCTGGAATCCTAGAATAGTAGTTTTGCAAGTCGAGTGCCGATAATATATTCTAACGCAGGATTGTTTGTTCTTCCCATCAATGTTGATGGACCTGTGATTGAAGATCATTGTATGCTTGGGGCATGTGATTTGTTGGAGTTGCCAAAGAGATGATGCAAGACAACCGAGTATCCACGTACCCACAAGCTTGAAGACGAAATAGGCCAATGGGGGTGAATTGGGAGAGGTTGATTCCAAAGACACGGCTGGCGGGAGATCGAACCGCGGAAAGAAAATGGGCCCAAGAGGTTTTTTTTTACCGCAATGTGATCATGGGGCTCACTCATGAACCGGCCATTCAACTCTTCTTGTATTATGAAATATCCGATGTTTGGACTTGGAAGGCGGCGGGATTGGATGGATGATGCGAGCTACATGTACGGAGTATGTACCGATTAAAACATGGGCTCCCGCTTTGTGGCGGCTCTTGGGTCCGATTCTATACGGTACCTCGATTTTAGGTGATAAGGCATGTATTACCTGTCCATGGCCGTGAATAAAGTTTTCCTTCTCCTTCCCGTCCATTTTCCGTCTGGCTGTGTGTCTTTCCTTACCTTATCCTGTTCAAGGATTGGGCGGTTGAGGGAGAGGCATCATGACGGCCGCGCATGGCGTCATTGCGATTCTCGAGTCGACGTTTAACAGCTTGGACGTGGATAATATTCTGGCCCTGTATGCGGACGACGCCAAGTTGACAGCCCACTGTGAGTGTTTATGCTGCCCTAAGAGCAAATATCGCCTATAACGGCGGAAGGCACACGGAGGACAACCAGAGTGGCGGGCGGCTGAGCTGACTGAATTTGTCCTGCGTGCTTGACGGAAAAAAAAAGTGTTTGGACTGGTCAACGTCGACAAGGCGGACATCCGGGCCCTTTACGCCGACCTGTTCGCGTCCAACGACGGCGTCGAGTTCGTCACGCGGTGCATCAGCGGGTCGCCGGACCTGGTCGTGTGGGAGTGCGACGTGCGGTGCAGGGCGAGGCGGGAGTCGGCGGCGCTGGGGATCGCGATGGGGGAGGCCGTGGTGTTGAGGGGCGTGTCGCTGCTGAGCTGGAGGGGGGGCTTGATTGTGGAGCAGAAGGACTATTTTCATGTTGTGAGGGTGAGATGAAAGGAGGCAAAGTTGGGAGGTAGGCAGGTAGGTCCAGGGGCCGACTGGCTGGTGGGAAGCGATCGTCGTTGGAATGAAGCTGCTTGAAGCTGGACGGGAGCCATGAAAAGGGCCATCTGGGCGGCGAATATCACCATGATGGCGCTGAAGCCATACCTACTGAAGACATTGGAAGTACAAATCGCGCTCGCCGGCCGTAGCATGAAACCTTCAGCGCTCCAATTTGGTGATTACAGGTGGTTCATCAAGGCTTACGGCCTCTATTAGCAGAAAGAAAAGGGCTTGCAGTCTCGACTTTGGCTTTCAGCCTCTGGGATCTGGTAGGGAGGTAGGTACCTGATGTGCCCGAGGTCTGTCATCAGCCTGGAACAAGTAGGTACCTAGGTACTGCTTGGCCACATAGGTAGGTAGACCACTGCACGATTGTGATTGAGCGATAGCCAAGGCACCTGCACCTCCGCAGATACTCGTATGCACGGATGGTGCGTGTGAATCACGACTGATTGCTCTCATTGGCTTGCTGACTTGTTCCTCCAAGACGTTGCAGCCATCTCGAACTTCATCCATCACCTTCTGCAGATGAGAGAGCATCACACATGCACGGGGTTATGACGTCAAGGAAGTAGTAGCTGATGTTGTGCGAAGCAGGTACCTAGTAGATGATAGTGAAAGCGCTCTCCAACATTACTGCAGAAGAGACTACCGGTATTATGGGATGTTTTGAAAATGTCTTCAGCCCTTGCACTGGCATAGAATCCTTGAGCCCGATGACATTGAATATCAGGATATCACTTTGCTCTTTCTATCGATTCTGTCCAGTCCTTCCACTCACTTCCAAGCTTGGCCCAGCCGTGCGCTAAGTGCAGCTCTGGACCCTCCCCAAAACGGACTAGGGCGCAAATCGCTGCGAAAATTGACGTCGGTTTGTTGTGCGCCAGAAAAATTGCTCGTGAAAGACCAGCCTGTTGTCTGCTAAGCCAGCCATCGATCATCTCGTCCGAGCCGTCAGACTAACAGCCCAGGCAAAGAGACGCGACCAGCAAAGCCAAGGACACGACTCTCCGGCCCAACCTCCCCCAATCTGCTCTCGACAGCGGCTTCTTTTGGTCCTCTTGCGTTGCTTCTCTCTTCCTTTGCAGCGTCGGCCCCCTGGTCTCTCTATTGCGGCGTGTTGTTCTCGTTTGCAGCGTCGTCCGAATTTGTCTGATCGACGTCGATGCCGTCCTGATCCCTACCTACCGACCGATTCGAGCTTGAACGAATAACGCGTGCCGTGCCTATAACGACGACAGCACCGACGTTCATATCTAGAGGACGACAACACTTCCACAGGGCGAATAGCCAGAGAAACAGAAAAAGCACGGCAAAATGGTCTACGTGCGCCAGCGCAACCTCCCGGCCTTGAAAGAGTACAAGTACTCTGCCGTGGACCGGTCTCTCGTCTCCAAGTACATCTTGAAGCCCTTCTACACCAACTTCGTCATCAAGTGCTTCCCGATGAGCATGGCGCCGAACCTCATCACCTTGACCGGCTTCAGCTTCGTCGTCCTCAACTTCCTGACGATGCTGTGGTACAACCCGACGCTGGACCAGGACTGCCCGAGCTGGGTGTACTACAGCTGGGCCATTGGCTTGCTGCTCTACCAGACATTCGACGCCGTCGATGGTGCGCAGGCGTGAGTCTTATTCCATCTTCTGATGAAGGCTGTTCAAGGGCTGACGTAGCTATGCAGGCGACGAACTAAGCAATCCGGACCCCTCGGCGAGCTCTTCGACCACGGCGTCGATGCCCTCAACACGTCTCTCGAGGTTCTCATCTTTGCCGCGTCCCAGAACATGGGCCAAACATGGAAGACGGTGGCTACTCTCTTTGCCTGTAAGTGTCTTTGATTCTTTCTTTCTTTCTTTCTTCTTCTGTTCCTCGCTGCCCCTCTTCCCCCTCCTCTGCCCCTCCATCGGCCCACTCGGACCTGCATACGAGTTGACTGTGCAATGAGGAAGACATGGCTCAACGAGAAGTGCTAATCCCAATATTTTCAGCTCTCCTTACCTTTTACGTCCAGACCTGGGATGAGTACCACACCAAGACTCTGACCCTCGGCATCGTCAATGGGCCCGTTGAAGGCGTCTTGATTGTTGCCGCCGTCTTTGCGCTGACTGGTTATCTGGGAGGCGCGCACATCTGGCAGCAGAGCGCTTTCCGCGCCCTTGGCGTTCCCGCGTCTCTGGGTATTCCCGACTTCATCTACGATCTCACCTTTACCGAATGGTACATGGTTCAGGGCACCATTGTCCTCGTCTTCAACACCGTCGAGTCGTCCGTTAACGTCATCCGCGCCCGACGTGCCCGCGGAGACCGGTCTAGGGGCGCCCTCCTTGGCCTTGTCCCTTTCTTCTCCGTCTGGGCGCTCATCGTCACGTACCTCTACCTGCAGCCGAACATTCTGCACCACCACCTGATTCCCTTTGCCCTCTTCGCTGGCCTCGTCAACGCCTACAGCGTCGGGCAGATGATCACGGCGCACCTCACCAAGATGCCCTTCCCCTACTGGAACGTCCTCGGCTTGCTCCTCGGCTTTGGCGTCGTAGATTCCATTGGCCCGGTTTTGCTGGCCAACTATGGCTTCGGGTGGCCTAGCTCGCTCGGCGACGGCGTGTACCAGACGGCCTTTGTGTTCCTCATGCTTGGCACGGCTCTTGGTGTGTACGGAAGCTTTGTTGTGGACGTCATTGTTACCATTTGTGACTATCTCGACATCTGGTGCTTGACGATCAAGCATCCTCACGACGAGGCAGCTGCGGCGAAGCCTAATGGCATCAAGAGCCACTAAGACATGGTCTGATATGCTGTGGACGGACACAACACAACAGCACCAGAATCTCCGGCCAGAGGCAGGTGCGGTGACGATGAAGAGAGAAGACAGGGAAACGCAAAGAATTTGAGAGACAAAGACAACAGAACAAAGACATGAAGATGAAGATATGACAAAGATAAGATAAGATAAGATTCGATAACGCGTTATGATGGATGATGCATTTTTATTCGGGCCAATGGGCTTACTTACATACGAGGAGAGGTGGGGGGTTTTTGATATAGACCGATGGGGGACATTTGTGTTTGCACAACTCTTAGAAGCATTCGCTGTGAGTTATCCGTGTTTGTTCCCTTCCAGCAGAGTCTGGACTTGCTGGTTTCCTATCAGGACTGGCTATAGACGCAGGCAACTGAGCAGAAGAGGATGGCGAAAGGCGGACATGAAGTAGGGTGTGTAATGGTCGAGGTTTGTAAGAAGTATTGACGTAGGTAATTAATCAACCTTCTCTTTGGCTCTGTCTGTTTTGATACAGTCTGTCCGTCGATTCAACAGAGGTGTTTGGCGCTGGCAAAAATGGACCAAAGAGGAAAGAATCGCAAAAATACAAGATCTCCGATACTGGGAATCGAACCCAGGGCTGCTCGGCACCCTTGGAATGAGAGCGAGCGATGTTAGCCACTACACCATATCGGATGTTTTCAGATGTTCTAATCTAGGACAATTCCCTAGCAAGAAGGTATTGACGACGGCACGTTTCTTTTTCCGGTCTGCTCTTGGTTCATCCTGAGAGGTGAGCAGGATATTCAAGCTGACGGAGACAAGCGTTCCCATCATGAGCCTTATGCCCAAAGTCGTCATGGCCTGAAATTGCTGGGCACTGAGTATGGCAAGATATGACATGGATTTCGTTCCTTTCGAAACAGCCCTTTTGGTCATGCAAACACCTATTGGGTATAGACGAGGGAAGGCGGAGAGGCTCGCCGACACCATCACCAGCAACGGGAACGATATAACCGAGACCTACGGCTGACTTTGGACAGCAAAAGTGCTGCTACTACCCATCATACATGACTTTGATCTCAAATCAACTACCGATGCTCATGCCCTTGCAGTGGAGTATGGCGATAGGTAGACAAGAGGCACATCCGACTCCATCCAAGTACATACTTCTCCATCTACACTTTAGGCAAATCGGCTGGTCGTAGGGCTTCAATCCTAGCTTGCATCAAAGATTCCATACCCCCCAATCAGCCCCCCTACAGGCATCCTGGAGACAAGTCTGACGGACCTGTTTGTGGCCATCTTAGGTCTATCATATCGTTCGGATGGGCTCCTTCATCAGTCAATAGGCAACAAGGATTTCACAACGGCCGCTCCTTCAAGAGCTTCTTTCAGCCCTATGGTCTTCGGAGTCCGGAACGATGGATCTCTGAGTGCGAGTCACGACTGTACACAGAACAAGGCAGATTTATCTCAGGATGCACATTGATATCGTAACCCAGATACGGTGGGGAATAACGCCCTTTCAAGGGAGTTGCTCTCAATGAACCTCTGACAGTCAAGTGAGATTGCCGTGGCTCTCGTCCCGTGGTTGCTGCGCCTACTAGCGAGGGGGGAGTAAGCAGCAGCTCATCAGATGTGAGCTTTGATTTGATGAAAATTGTATTCCCGTACGCAAGTACGGAATGCTAGTACCTGCACCAAGGCACACCCTGCGCAAGGGCAACAACTCTGAAGAGACCTCACTCGCACGGAGATTTGGGATTCCGGGACGAGTTTGACCGAAGATGCCTCGAGTATTCTATCATCAAGTGTGGACGGGGGTTGGCGGGACTGGGATACCGTATTGCTTGAGAAGACTCCCTTTGCTCCAATCCTTTGCCGTTCATTCGTCTGTCATCCGTCCTCTGTCGTTTTTTATGGACAGCTTCGCCCTGGCTGACTGAAGATGTGATGCATGCCACCTGGAGCCATTTGTCGTCCCGCATCTGTCGTGGAGACGATAGAGCGGACCCGTGTGCCTCGACAGATCAACAAGTCAGCCTGACAGAGCGGACTGGGGCCGCCCGAATCGGTGCGCCTGGAAATCAACTGCCGCGCTGGCCAAGTCCGCCGTGCTGGACTGCAAGAATGCTACCTCGTACGGAGTGGTAATACTAATACTAAGAGCGAGACCTAAAGGCCAAGGCGGGCCCCCCCTTGCTCCACGTCAAAAGCTCGTCGAGGCCGAACAGCTCACGCCTTGCAGCCACTAAGAGCACCCGGGCTCATCGTATTATTAGCGGGCATCGGAGGGCTGTGTTGGGGGGGTGAGAAGACTCGGAGGGGCGGACATTTGGAGAGTGAGAGTCCGACAGGAGGCTGAGTGTCTGTGTGAGAGGGGAGAGAGACAGAAGAGGAGAGGTGAGGGATAGGGACACAGCCAGTTAGCCTGAGGAAAGATTTGGACAAAGAGAACAGTTCAAGTCAAACCTGTATTAATTGTCATGGCGGTAGACAGGAAGCACCTGCAGCGCTGCGTGTGGCGCCACAAGCATAATCGGGCGTTGCAGAATCCACAGCATCACGAACCGGCTTCAACCGATCCGTACTAGCAGTCCCTTCGTCGACTCTTCGCGCAGACCCCGGGCCTCCAACTAACACGGAGCAAAGCGAGCTTTGTGGCTGCTACCCGCGCGGCAATCCCTAAGCAGCAACGATGATTCCCACGCGCCAGCATCTTTTCGTCGCATGGCAGCACCCCCCTTCCTCGGCGCCCCCCCCCTTCAGGTTCAGGCTTCGAAATGGGCTGTCCGGGGCTCCGACTGGGGACTGCTCTCATTCGCTGGTCTTTTTTTTTCGTGCCTTGTCGGGCATCGTGGATCGTTTCGGGGGTTGTTCCATCTCTCTTCTTTACCCTGCCTGACCTGCTCTCGGTTCTCTCTTCTTCTGTGCCGGAATGACAATCCCTTCTCGCAACGCTTAAGCAACACACACCACCTAACCTCTCTGCTGGTTGCTATTCTTTATTAATGCCCTCTGATTAATTATTCGCAAAATCAAAGCAGAGGACCTCTTGGTATTTTGACGTCTTTGCTTTAAACGGACATCGCGAGCACGTAGGATTCCTCCACAAGGAACAGAGAACAAGATCAACCAGAGGCAGCCCCCTCCTCTTCTTCGGGTTTCCAGAACCTTTGGGAAGCATTACCTCCTATCACGGTTTCTGACCACTGCCACAACTCCCTACTCTACCTTTTTGATTCCCTACCTACGCACGCATACATATAACACGGGTTGTGGTGCCCTCTTATCGAATTCCACATCAGATCCCCTCCCCCCGGTTCTCCCCTACCGGGTATTAGGTAGGTAGCTGGAGTGGTCATAGTCCCCCCGTACATTAGACTCCATACCTACATACACGCCATTGTGCCCACGCGGCAGAAAGTTCGGAGCATCACCACCAGCTTTCAACAATCAACCGCCGCCATGGACTTCGCTGCCCAGTACACCTTCGGCCCTCACCAGGCCTTCCCGGGGGCTTTTATGCCCTTGACGCCTTCACACTCCCAGTCGGCCGGCTCGGACGATTTCAGCAACACCTCCCCGCCTGTCAGTTTGTGGTCCCCCACTCCCTCCGAGGCGCACAGCTTCTCGTGCCTTAGCGCTCCCTTACTTGAGCATTACGAGAGAGAGGACTAATCACCCAGAGCTGGAGCCGTCTGCCAGTCTTTGCTCTGGGTTGTTTTTGGGCCTCTCGGCATGGGCAAGGCCATGGACGTGGAACGTTGATGTTGACTGATGCTGACTCAATCGCCTCTGCGGGTGCTCTCGCCTTGTAGGATCACTTTGCCGACCCCTTCCATGCATTCGATTACGCGCAGGCGGCCTTTGGAGGCCATCATCACCCTCCACCTTTCGCCCAACACCCGAGCCCCGTGCATCAACAGCATCAGCACCAGGACCAGCTCCAGCACCACCACCAGCAGCAGCTCCAGGAGCAGCATCAACAGCCGCACTCGCCCTCCACAAATGGCAGCGTCAATGGCAGCGTCAACGGCAGCAATAGCATTATGCGCGGCGAGAACGGATCTGGGTCAGGGACCAAGGCAGAGGGCACTGGCGAGGAAGTTCGTGGGAGCGATGACGACGACAACATGACACCGGCCCAGTCTCGAAGGAAGGCTCAGAACCGTGCTGCGTAGGTTCTCCCCTCTTCCTCTTTTCACCTTTGGCCTCTCGTGATTCCCCTCTCGTGCGCTGGCATCTTTCTATGGTTCTGTATCGAATCTACGGGTTATCTGTAGACTTGATTTGACTCGTGAATGCATCACACATTTGGTGGTCAGACCAGATTAGACGATATCGGGAGGAACCAGGAACCTGGTCATCATGCCTACTGCATGTCTTCCTCTTGTAAAGAGTCAAACGAACCAGCAAAGAAGCCCCCAAAGCAAAAGAACCACGATGGGAGGACCACTTTGCCTTCCAATCCCTAACATTGGCTGACCTGTCTTGACTGCAGGCAACGAGCATTCCGCGAACGCAAAGAAAGGCACGTCAAAGACCTCGAGTCCAAACTTGCCAGCCTTGAAGCCGCCCAGAAGGAAGCCGCCAGCGAAAATGAGCGCCTCCGACGGGACCTACAGAGAATGTCGACCGAGAACGAGATACTCCGGGCCACCTCCGCCGTCAACCAGAACCAGACTGGCTCTCACTCCCCCGAGCCCATGACGACCGGCCCCATGACTTACACGCCCACCGACTTCTACACAAACGTCCTGCAGGGCCACAACAACAGGGGGCCACCGCATCGTATCGTCACCTCTGACGACGGCCATAGACTGCTCGCGGCCGGTGCTGCTTGGGATTACCTCCTGGAGCACTCGCTGTACAAGCGTGGGCTGGTGGATGTCAGCAAGGTGGCCGAGTACCTGAGGCAAGTGGCAAAATGTGATGGACAGGGACCTGTCTTTTCCGAGCGAGACATCAACTATGCCATTGAGCAGAGCGTCGCTAGTGGCTCGGATGATCTATTGTAGGGCACAGCGAAACGCTAAAATGATGAAGAGATGAAGAGCCGGCAAGATGGATCAAGAAGAGATGGATTAACAAAGATGAAGATATGAAGAGACGGAAAGACGAGAAAAACGTAGAGGGTCGAAGGGACGGAGAAACAGACAGATGGGCAGATTGAAGGAGGGAGAGACGGAAGAATGGAGAGACGGAGAGACGAGGGTTCAGAGAACGATGAGT
>LFMI01000594.1:139902-156508 GCA_001050175.1 Trichoderma parareesei | reverse complement strand
TTTTTTTTTTTTTCCATGCGCCTTTGAATCCTCTGTTCAATAATCCATGTTTCTCAGACTACCGTCAGTGCCTCAGTTGTGCACATCACATGGAATCGTACAGAATTCGTGTTCAAAGAGAAGTTAGAAAAACAAGCAAGGCTGCAAGTAAGTAAGTGCAAGCATAGAGGGGATTATGAGGACCTAGGCTTAGTATGAATGCGTAGGCTGCTTGACTCGCAATGGGATGCCCCTGAACATGTCCCTGAACATGATGTTGTCGGGTTCAGAGTACCTACTAGTAGAGGCCATACGGTAAATTTCTTGGCCCATAAATTCCTGTGAAATAATTGCATTATCCTCTATTTGAGCTTGTAGACTCAAATTGGGCCAACGGCTGGCAGAGTGGCAGAAGGTCGACACGCTGACAGTTCTCCTGCAAAGCATTGCATTTCACCATCACAGACCTCTTTCGTATAGATTTTATTACGCTGAGGTCGGTTTACTATGACTAACTACCCATTTTGATATCTTCTTGACGAGCAATACATGCCATGCTGGAGATATGGAGCATTTTGTTGCAGCTATTCCCCCATCATCATCATCATCATATCGGTTCACTGTCCAGCCATCGTCTTTCAAGCTCCAATGTCACGTCCTCTGCAGATACTGCCCAATACAGATAAAGAGAGCTGTAGCTAAGCGAGGGTGATACCCTGATGACTGCTAAAGCCTGCTGTTCAGTTGTTGTGCTGCTGCCTTTAGCGGTCGTCCATCCCCTGGAAAAGCGGCCATTCAATTCACCACCGTTCTCTTCACCTCTCCAGCTTCTCCAAATGTTGGTATCTCAATGAGAAAAAGCTCTGCAGGCTTTTCCAACTCCTCACGGATATACGAAATCTCTCTAAACGACTATATATCGGGTTTGTGCACGAGTGCAGGCCATTATGCTTCACCATCCTCGACAAGCAGAATAGGGGGCGGACAGTAATTCTGCCGCACGTGATCTCTCGCCACACAGGTGCACATTCATGACAATACCTAAGGTATTCCCTTCTTTCTTATTTCCTTTGCTTCTCAACGTTGCCATCGACATAGCAAACTCCATCTTCTTCACTGCGTCCAGCATCTTTGTTTCGTAGAAGATGACAGCCAACGCATCCCTGAGCGAGAGACGACACTCAAGATTTCGTCATAGGCAACATTTCTTGATTATTCTTACGCTTCTCACTATTATCATGCCGCTGGGGACGACTCTGTTTGAAATACAATATGCAGCTCTCTGTTAGGGACAAGAGACCGCACACATGAGCACCCCAGCAGGAGGCGGTCTGCCAAGGTAAGCAGCCCTGCGACGATGATCGGACAAGATTGACTGATGACAAAGAACCAGCTCTTCCACGTCGCAACAGAGTCCTGAGAAGACATGCCCTTCTACCTGTCTTGGGTGGCCTTATCCGCTCATTGGGCTCGTCTTCTGACCGCCCTCGTATCTTCGCGATCTCCCAGAAGTCTTCAACTCTCTAGCTGGATATCAATGGTGAGCCCAAGACTGAAGCTTGACAAAACAGTACAGACGCTGAAATGCTCTAGAGTTTATTCAATGCAGCCAGTTACGCCGGCCAGAGACCTCAAGCTGAAGAGACTTCGGCTTAAAGAGTCTGTCTCATATTCGGTGGCAACCTCCCTCCTTGATAAGCTTCTGGGGACATCGTTACAACGCTGCACATTCGAGGTCGGTACTCACTGATTGCAAGCAGCATCGCATCTACTGACAAAGTCAAGTTCTCATCAGTGGATACGTGTAATTACGATGACAATATAGTTCAGTTTCTAGTTGCTTGTAACCGATTGGTTATCAAGGTGAGTGTGGTCATCTCCGCTGGCTGGCATCGTATGGTAACTGACACATATCAAGTTATTTCCCTTTCTCCTGAGCCGACGATCCTCTGCGACGTCCCATTTGTCACATTCCGCGGTATACTGACGATGACAGCTCAGTATATCATCTGCCAGCTCAACAACGGCAATGGACAACCGTTGGCGTCAGTCCGGATTATCTATCTCATAGCTGACTGTGCCAAACGGCTAACAATCAAGAGCATAGGCTGCCACGAATGGTGAGTTATGAGTACTGTTGGAGTTCTTCATGAGTAGATGGTTGAAATTTCTTTGTCCAGAGCCGCTGCTACAGACGGAATCCTGACGAAGAGTGTCCTCCCATTCTCCTATCACTCGAGACAAGACAAGGCGATCCCACGTCGACTATCGATCGAACCGATGACACGATTAACGAGCACCTCATGGGGCAACGAACGAGCGGACGATACATATATATATACATTATAAGGGTTGTATGGGATATGAATCAGGAGAGGTACTCGACAAGTGCTACGAACAGCCGGCCGGTCAGAATAAGGCGATGGGATAGGAACCGACGGCGAATACTGACCGAATGCTACCGATACTTGAACGACGAAATGTACCCAACCGAAATCACCGTCGAATGCTACGAACAGCCGGCCGGCCGAACGGTCGATCGATCGAGATATACAATATACTACTAACGTCTTCACGCCAGAGTTCGTTTGTCCCCAAGACAAACCTCACAGTAAGTGCCAAACCTCGCATGGGTGTGCCCTTGATTGATGGATGCCTTCCACTTCGTTCAGCCTCGATTTCTGCCAACGTGTACTCTAAGGCGTTCAATAGGCCTCATCAAATCCGCTTTGAGTAGGCTGGGAGCCTCCCCCTGTCGGGTAACCTCATTGAACGAAAAGATGAACAGCCACAACAACAATCATTTAGGGTTCCCCTTGACTACTCATCCAAAAGCAATACTTCAATCCTCGCCGACAACGAAAACATCAGAGTTTCCCCTCACCTCTGACAAAGAAACACTGAACGAGGAGGTCGCTCCCTATGCTCTTCAGGATTAGGCTGAACCTCATCATCACCAACTGCACTATTGTTGAATCTTGTCTAAGCAACCGCAGCATCGAAATGGTTTCAGCGAACAGCCATGCACATGTCACTTGGAACTCGACGCTTTCAGACATCCGAACCCGCGGTTTCACCGAACAGCGGTTCTGCATGTCTTATGTCTAAGGGAAACAAGCCCAGTTCCTCATTATTGGAGAGGCATTGCAAAGTTACTCTATACTTCTCTCAAAGTTGTAACGCTTCCCAACATCCCATGACTTGACGGCGAAGCAGCATTGCTTGCCTGGGCATCAATCCTAACACACGCAAGCTCTTGACCTCTGCTCTTTGACTCAAAAGCTGGGGTTTTGGTTTGCCTCGCCTCTTGGAGCGCTCACTTTCTCTTCCTGTCCTCCTTGATTATGTCGGCAGCCTTCTCTGCAACGGCATACACCATACTCTGGATATTACCCGCAACTTGAATTGGAAAGACACTGGCATCGACCACTCTCAGGCCCTTGGTGCCGTATACTCTCAATCTGCTGTCAACGACACCTCCTTGCTCCCTTGGCTTCATCGCCAAGCTACAGGACGGATGAAAGCAGCAAACCTGACTTTGTCGAACAACCTCTCTTGCATGCTCCGGGGTATCACCCTTGAGCTGCGGAATGCGAGCGCCGCCAGGTTTGAAAAGATCCTCGAATGGGGCCGTGCGGAGAAGCAACTCGACAAACTGGACATGTCGACGAGAAATCTCCAGATCCAGCGGATTCGAGTTGAAATTTGGATCCCACCTAGGGAGCTCGTCAACGTCGGCGCTGGTAATGTGGACACTGCCACGGGAGAATGGGTGGTTCAGCATTGTCATGACCGTCAAGTAATTCTCCGGACTTGTCGGCAAGAGATAATCGGCCATGCTGGACGGGTTGTCCATGACAGTGTGTGCTTGTGAGGGAAACAGAAAATACTGCACGGCTGGCTCATCCTGCTCTTGGAGAAGCTTGCAGAGCATCTTTGCCTCGGGGGTCTGTGCATGTTCGCTGTGAGAGGCAAACAGTGACTTCTTGGCGTCCTCGGAGCAGACGCCGGCCCCATCAGCGAGGGGAACATACGCGACGCTGATGTTGGACTGGCCCAGGGGCCCCTTACCGCCGTCCTGAAATTGCTGGAGAAGAGCTCTAAGGACGTTGGAATCCCTCAGCACGTCGCCCGTGAGAACGTCGGGATTGACCTCGAACGACTGGCATGTGATAGGATGGTCCTGAAGATTCTCGCCGACACTTGGATTATCGACAAGAACGGGGATGTCCAAGCTCTGGAGGAGGGATCTGCTGCCGACGCCAGACAGCTCGAGGATTTGGGGCGACATGAGGGCTCCTGCAGCCAGGATGATCTCGCCATCAGTCAAGAGCGTCTCTTCGGCGCCCCCCTGGGTTCGAGCAAGCACACCGACAGCAACAGGATCGTCTTTGGAGGCGTCGAAGATAATCTTTTGGACGACCGTCTCCGTCATGACCGTCAGATTTGGCCTGCTCGCAATCTCTGGAGTATAATGGGCGCTACCGGCATGACTTCGAGTGTTGGTGGCGGGATCAATGCTGCCACCCTGCTGAAATGCTCCCAGACCCCTTCCCGTCCGCGGATCGGTCTTCATCTCCAGCCCAAGATGGGCAAATGCCTCCATCCAGGCCTTGTTCGGCTTGCCATAGCCTTTGCTGAAGCACACCTGGATCGGCCCGTCGCCGACGGCTGTGTCGTCATGATTGCCGAGGCCCACGGCGTCTTTCGCGACTTGCGGAGGTGGATGGAACGTCGCGAATTTGCTCAAGTACGGCGACAGGGCATCATAGTCCCAGCCCTTGTTCCCCAAAGCACCCCAAGCGTCCAGACTACCCCTTGGAGGATACAGCAGCATCATGAAGTTCAGAGCAGAAGAGCCTCCCAATTGCTTGCCGCGCGCCTGGTTGATGATACGGTTGTTGAGCCCCGGCTAGTTCTGCGCTTTAGTCCAATGTCCGGACAACAGCCATTGTTCATACAGGATCCTTCTCACCTGAGGAGTCGAGCTGAAATTCCAATCGTATTCCGGCTTGCCGTACATTCCCACGACGAGGCCAGGAATCTGAACGAGAGGGTCATTTGTGCGATTCTGCCCTGCTTCAATCACCAATACTTTGGTGTCCGCATCTTCGGTCAAGCGATTGGCAACTGTCAGTCCGGCTGTGCCGCCTCCTATAATGATATAGTCAAAAACGTCTACGGCGGAACCCATGACCGCTTTCTGGCCAAGGCAATACGTCCGAACCTCCGGTTGTATAGAGGTTACTGATGAGGCTGCTTGCCACGAATACGAGGAATGATTTGAGAGTTGGGCAGATTCATTTGGAGATTCCTCCCCTCTTAATATGCCTACCTATGCCGAGGGCCAGACCTTGTCCAGCCAAGGACGTTCTTCATCATACTTACCCCCTTGTACTGCTACCTTCCGGGACACATGTACAGATTGCCCCTGCACAATTCCTCCAACCCCATGGAGATACGTGTTTCCTCCAGAAATTGCAATGAGACCCCCATCAGTCCAGGATGGTTACATCGACAGCCTTTGAAGATTTCCGAGGAATTTAGCACGTGGTTCCCAAACGGACAAAGGTAGCAGTTGTCCCGTTCGTTGCAGTGCTAACCTGGCATACCAACTAATTACATGCTCAGTCCGCCCCCATTCATGCCCTCAACTCCCTCAGCTCAATCAACTAATTGACCACATTACAAGAAGCCTCGGTTTGCAGGCTGATGTCGTTTGCGGATAACGGCATCTGGTTGCCGCATCAGTCTTGCATCCAAGAGCCGACAGTTAGTTACGACTCTGCAGAGCTCGCCAATACTTCGTGTCACATACTTGATCACGTTTCAACAACGGCTCTATCCTCATGTCATATCCGTGCCCACGGTCTGGGTACTGGTGCAGCTGGCGTCCGTGGCACTTCGTATTTGAGTTGGTGCTCTCTTCTTCTTCTTCTGTTGGGTCCAACACGTCTCCACCAGGCAAACTATTCCATACCATGATCTGATCCTTGACGAAAGTCGAATAACCAACGGCGACTTTTAGGACGCATGGACGCCAGAGCAAAGGACAAACCATGGTCTCGATTGACCGCTCATCGTGCATCGCCGCTCGGGGCCTACCAAGTGTGTTGTACCGGTCAAGTATGACAAAGAGCTATTCTGCCCCTGGCCCAAGGATTGCCCGCATCTTCGTACATACTTGTACATACAATACATACAAAGCACTCATGCCCTTCGGATATCCAACCCCTGCCCGGAAAGAGTGTTGGGCAAGAATCCCACAGGGTTATTTGCCGATCTTGTTGCTAGCTGACAGGGGTCGCGGATCTTTGACGATGTTTGGACGTTAATTCTCTCTCTCTGGCCTGGCCCCAATATCCGTAATGCCATATACCTCTATGGCCAGGATTTGGGGTCATAGTGTTGGACCAACACCCGGAATCATGCCCTCATACGATCAGTGTAGTACTTTATCAGGAAGGATGCCGCACGCTCGAGTCCGTTTGGCCGAGCCCTGCCGACTGCACGGCAAGCGAAATGGTGTGATGATTCTACGGCATCAACGAACTACGGCAGCAGAATGGCGCTGCAGACAGTCACATTTCCGATCATCCCGGTGGTGAAGACGCACCTCATCATCAACAGCGTCCTCGTAGGCGCTGCCGTCGTCATTGTCGGATTCCGCCTGTTCGCACGCATCGTGACCGGCGCAAAGCTTTGGTGGGATGACTACTTGATACTTCTTTCGATGCCCCTGGGCATTGGTATGCTTGTGATTCAGGGTCTCTGTAGGCTACTTCCGCGCCCATTCGGCTCGGCGAGACGACTGCTGACAGACGTCTCTAGATGCCCCGATGGGAGTTGGACGCCAGATTTCCGAAACGCAGCCGAATCTAGTCATCATCTTGAAGCTGACCATTACATATGCGTTGACATACACAGCATGCATTACCATTGTCAAACTCAGCATCCTCAGTTTCTATCTCCGGGTCTTTCCCAACAGCACGTTGCGTATCGCTACGCAGATTGTGATCGGGATTGTCTCGTTATGGGGCTTGGGCAGTGTCCTCATGTTCTTCTTCGTCTGTCGGCCTTTTGAAGCGACCTGGAATCCCCTCGTCGGGGGCACTTGCGCAGACCGAATCGCCACATTCCTCGCAGTCGGAGCTTACAACATCATCAGCGACATCATCATCCTCGCATTGCCTTTACGCACAATATGGACATTAAACACGAGGAGCCAAATGAAGGTTGCGTTGACAGTACTCTTCTTGACCGGCTTGCTGTAAGTGCTTTGGCGTTGCTCGAGTAGTCTCCCCTCTCTTCCCCTCCTGCTTCTTCTCAGCCGTAGAGTATTCTGCTAACAACAAACCCGGCCAATCAAGCAGAGTGTCTGTCGTCGCCGTCTGTCGGGTCATCACGTTGACGCATCTCAACATGGATAACGTAACAGGCACCATGGTGTGGGCCGACTTTCTCTCGACTCTCGAGGCCAATCTTGGCATTATTTGCGTGTCACTGCCGATGCTGGGCCCACTGGTCGTGAAATGTACCAAAGGCCGTGGAGCGAGAAAGCTGGGAAGATGCGGCCTTTTCGACCATCCCGGACAACAAGGCTCGAGACGTCGCAGCAGAAGGAAACGTCCTGGCCTTGAGACTCTCGCACTGCAATCGGTTTATGATCATGGAGCAGACACAAACCATGCTACGACTGTGTCTGTCGTGCAACCGTCCAGCCCAGATGGAAGTCAGACGCATCTAAATCCTCTGCAGCGCGAGCCTTCTGGGCAGCATCGCGTGCGAGGAGGCGCCATTCTCGTCGAAAGTAAGTGGGAAATTCATCGCTCTCGAGCATAGGGTGTCCTAGGCTTCTTTCCAGTGGCGATGACTGATGACACGAATTTTGGATATGTGAGCCAGGCCCTCGACCGTCCGCTTATCGTGCCCGCCAACTAATGTCGTCTTGTTACTTAGAGGATGTTATCCGAAAGCCAACCTGATATATGACTTGGAGAGCCTCTGAAACCTTTCGTCACCCCTGGTTCCCGGGTGTTCTCCCCCGCCCAGCCGGCTGGTGCTCAGACAGGAAAACTCGTTGGAGGGCATCTCATCTAGAGCCAGTTATCATGTCGAAAGCCAGTATCCGCGGCCATAGTAACGATCAGATTACCGCGAGAGACACATGTTGATTTCCGACAGAGGAAGCCGTAGTCGATTTTGTCGACATATCTGGCGGCCCAATGTTCTTTCTACTCGGCTTGGCCAGATGCTTCCCAATCGAGAGACTACTGCCCAGTCGCCATATTTACCCAGCGGGGTGGAATTGAATCTCGATGTCTCCTGGGGCGACAGACAGTGAGAAGGACATGTGACCAGGTTCCAGATTCTCAATAGCGATATCTGGATAGATTTCCAAGACAAAGGAGATGGAGTTCGGTAACAGCATTTGCCTCCCATGGCTTGACAGAAGCACCATCATGAGGTAGAGACACCTTCCGGGATTGGCCGCAAACACAATACCCAGACGACAAGAACTGAAAGGTGTCGAGCTAGCAGTCCATCAGTGACCGATGGATGACCAACTTTTGCCTCGATTTTGGTGCTCGGCGGTAATAAATGTAAATGGCTGCATAAGACCGGCCGTACAAGGACGATAGGACATCAGCAGGGTCAATTACCTATTCTTGGAAAACCATTCCGATTCGCCCACTCTTGTATTTTGGAAGCACGCCTCGCGCTTTCTCTGAGATATCGCGCCTGGTTACCTGTGATGCTGATTCTGCCTCTATCTTAGGCAGAGAGTAGCTTCCGTGCCCACTGGCCTGCGTCTGAGAATCCCGTTCCAATATGATTTCTGAGGGGGATGCGTCAAACTGAAAGCTGGCGGCACTGGACGACCTCCACCGCATACAACTATCTGAGATGCATCTCGGTTACCGAATTCGTTATCGGAGATGACTCCAGGCGGTTGGTGATGCCTTGGGGATGGGAGGTATACTCAGCAGGGAGTATTCGTGCTGCCATTGGCGTCGCCATTTGCACGCCCCGTCATGCAGTCCTGATTGGAGCACTGCGGGGGTGCAGAACAAGGAAAAGAGAGACATGTTGAGAAAAATTCTCAATCAAGTACTCCGTAGACGGTGGTCGATGCTGTGTCTGTCAATTGTGATAGAAGTGCCTTGTAGCCTTCTGATACCTTCTGATACCTGAGCAAGTCTGAGCACCCGGCGTCGTCAACTTTGCAAGGGGGAGCAGCCTGGTGGCCGCATCTTTCATCTTCCAAAGTGGCGAGGGGTCTGACAGGCGGCAAAACAACACCACCAAGCCGTGCTCTAACGCTCGAATTTCCGCCGCATGTCCCCTTGCATACACTATCGAAAGCTCAGAGCTATGCGACTGACCTAGAGCGATATCAAAGGGGCTATGTCCTGTTGGCGGCGGCTGATTGGCGACTGCGATTGTGACGGTGAACTGCACTGGTTCCAGCCAAGACACACAGTCTCCTGAAGTTTGGTGCGGAGCAAGTCAGGTTCAGTGTGTGACAGTTGCTTGTGTGCCATCCTTGGTGATCGGCAAAGAACCAGTCTATGGAGCTTGTCAATTGTATCAACATACCGAAAATTTGTTCTGAGCGAGAGAAGACAAATCATTCGACTCGACCTGAACACTATGGGGGAGGAATGGCAAACAAGCTCAGAGCACGGTCCCGAGGCATGGAGTGGAAGTGGTGAAGTAGTACGTCGCGCTCTGTAATTCGTAATGCCCAACGAAAAGTTGGAGTACTGGCAGAGGCAGGGTGGCTGCAGTTGACCCCAGAAGCTGGCAATGGCCACTCGAAGAACCATGTGCAAAGTGATATCAGGTTCTGACTGACGTTATCACCAGACTCATCCAGTGCAGCCGTATGAGCTTTGTGTATGTGGTGGTGGAAAATACGGCTTCATATGCTATTGATAGCCAGAGCGCGACGCAGAGTGCTGGCCCAACATCGATCGGCCTGCGCGAGGTAGTGAACCGGGGACCCAATCCGACGGTCCCTAACTCAGCTGAAAACTTGTTAGGGCTGGAGGCTCAGCGCGGGTTGCATCCCGGCGATGCCCGTGGTCGATCTCCCGTTGGCAAAGCCAGGAGTACAGCGAAGTACTTCGTATCGTACATGCATGGCATCTTCCTCGACATGCGAGTCCTGCAGCTGCAGAGCGACACTGCATGCATCGTGCCGACTTGCAATAGATTGCCTCCGCCCCCCTTTCACCCCATTTCCCAGGCGCCAATTTCAAAGAGGCAGATGTCGGGCATCTCGATTGTAGATAGGTCGTAGCACTGCATTCCAGCGGGAGCACCTGAGCGACAGCCCCGACTGGACGTCCTTTGCTGCTGGCGTCTCAGTCTAATGTGTTGTGGCGGATGCAAGGGAGAAGTGCTCCATTGGAGCTTGCGACGCCAGGGCGGAGTAGCAGGTTCACGATTCGTTCTGCAAGGACCAGACACAAGACTGTCAAGTTTAGCCGAGTCCAGCTTCTGATCAGATATTGACGCTAGAAACCACCGGGAGCTGCAACCAAAGCAACGAGGCATCCCTCCATCCATCTAGGAAAGCCCGGAAACTGCAAGCTGTGAGTGACTGGCATAGTATATCACGCTCTGCTCCGACACGACGTTCGAGGGAGCTGTCCAGAGAAAGACGGGGCATCCTGATGGTACTGTATCCGATTCGCCCGTTTTTGCTTCCCTCAAAGGCCCAGCTGGGGACGCTAGTCTAGATGCTCGACAAGGTCTCAAGAACGACAATGCCGTCACTTCACTGTGCCGGTCACCGTCATTTTGGCGTAGTTGTAGCCGATGCATGTTAATGCAAATGAAGCAGAAGAAGAGCACGGCGGCTCGAAAAGATATGAGCAAATCTGCCTGAAGGTATGAGGGCGAGACAAAGGCATGTTTCATCGTTTGGAACCAATCGTCGGTGTCAACGGCGTGCTTGTTGAACTGGACAAGAACGCTATTACTTACTTGGACCCCGTCATTCTGTTGCAGTACTGCAAAAGATAAGCAGTGACACCTCCCTCTCCTACAATCAACGTCTTTCCGAAGACGACTGATCGTCTCCGCGACGCTCTCGTCAAGGTAGAATTAAAATATAACCCTCGGCGTTCCCATCTTGATCGTCCATGTGCTTTTCCCCTCCCTCTCTTCTTTCTTTCTTTTTATTATTTAAATCCTGTTCCCTGCCAGCTACTCCACTCTGGAGGAGATAGTTCTGAAAACTTTCGCGTGTGGCGCAGCTGAACTCGACCTCCTGGCATTGTACTACTGGGCTTCGTCCATGGAGCAGTCATCCGCGAGTTGGCTAGGAAAGCGAGGAGGTTGTTTTAGTGCGGTGGCGCTTTGATGTCTGTGATGGCCAACCGAGAGTCTCGGCTCAAACAACAGGACGGGGAAGGATGGAGTAGCACCGCTCACACGTGCCGTGTCCCGCTCTCCAGAGGGCGGGGGAGGCCAGGCAACTCGGGGGATTGAAAGGCGGCGCCAGCCTTTGGCTGGATCTGTATGGCGGGAACCTTGGATCTCTTCGATGTGCCGGCGATCTCAGCCCTCAGCCATCTAGCCATGCCATCGGGGCTTCTGAGCCAATGCTTCCTGGCCACTCATCGGCCAAGTCAACCATACCATCGCCGTCCATGTCGTGCCTGGCTAGTTGGTTCTCAGCCCAGGCCTCGGGACCCAGACGCTTTCATGGATGTAGGTGGCGGCCAGCCCCCTCATCAACCCCAGCCAGCGATTCCGTCCTGCTGAAAGCAGTGCCTTCTTTTACCCGTCTGTCTCCTAGGATTCCCTGATGCAGGTCTCATTCATCAAGCTTCCCGGGTGGAGAGGAAGTAGTCTATACGTTGTCAACGTCCTGGTCAAAGTGTGGATCCATGTTTGCTTCCTTGCATAAGCCTTCTATGAGCTATCAACGCATTCGAGCGCAAAGCAATAATTGTATGCCACCGATGGTTCGCCTCTTGTATCTGGACTCTCTTCGGGGATATTCCGTTCATATACACGCGTACGCATCGGCATCCCCAGGTCCTGTTTGAGTCGTATAAGTAGTCGATGGGCTTTCCCGGTGCGCCTTTGTATATCGCCTCACATTGATCCTCCAGTTGTTCATCAAGGATTGAACCCGCGGAAATCGCCATGAAGATCCTTTCTCTTCAGTATCGGCGACCCAAGAAGGTCGACAGTGACACCTATCGCCAGCGTCGAGAGACGTCAGAAGAAGCTGAAGGATCCGTCAAGTCGGGGTTGTCAGGCGCTTCATCCGGCATTCCGGATGCCTTGAGCTTTGATAAAATCATCAACGGCGGGACTTGTCCAGTAAGCCCACAAGGAACTGCTCTCCGCTAGTATCTCCATCTAATACTTGCTGAAGCCCATGGCCATCCGAGACTTCATGAACTATCTCGTGTATGTCGAACACGCGGCCGAAAACCTCCAATTCTACCTCTGGTTCAAGAGCTATGAGAAGCGTTTTGCTGAGGCCGCGAGCAGTGAGGTTGCTCTGGCTCCAGAATGGACACAGGCCATGGAAGACGAAGCCGTGGCCAGGGTCCGGAAAGAGCAGGTCGACAAGATGAGGCGGGAGCCTGCAGCAACGGCCGCCATCTTCAATGGGACCGATTTCGAAAAGCAAGCCGGCGATAGAAAGGGCAACCCTTTCAATACTCCTCCAAGGTCTGCAAACGCTGTCGCGGACCACGACTCGCTAGCTGCATCATGGGAGGCTATGACCGTTGGCGGCAACTCCAATACACACACCACGTCCAATGCCAGTTCACACACTCTGGCTGCAGAAGCTTTCCAGGCGGCTGGAGCGAGTCTTCCTTGTAAGTCATCGGAGAGAGGCACCTGGTCACAGATGGAAAAGAAGGCTCTTGTTGACCATCATCTCTGCAGTCTCCATCCAGCCGTTCCATCAGGAGATCAACCGCATAATAACAAGCTACCTCATAGAGGGCGCTCCACGGCAGCTGAACCTGGCCGCGTGGGAGCAAAGGGCGACTGTCCATGCGCTCGCGTACACCACGCACCCGTCAGCCTTCCGGATTCTCTTCAAGAGCGTTGACGCAGCGCTTCGGCTCCAGTCCCACCCGAACTTCATTCGCTGGTCCATCTGCAATGGCAACCTCCCTCGTGTCTATTTCGCTAGGTTCCTTGGCGTCGCTCTCATTCTGGTAGGCTTCATCAGCGCCATCATCATCACCCTAAGCAAGGCCGGGCGCGGCTATCGAGTTCTTCCGCTCATTGCCTGGGCTTTGGGCATGAGCACCCTGGTTGCCGCCTACAAGGGCATGTGCGTCGTCTTGCACGGCTTGCATCACCGTCACGTCCGCCCATGGGAGCTGTTCACCCAGGATGATGGCGAGGAGTTCGGCATGTGCAACATGGAACCCTTCGGCTCCAACAACAGCTATGAGGATGAACCATGGGTGGTCAAGTACCAAGAAAGGCACCTTATTCGTAAAATTTTCGACCGCGAAATCTGGATTCAGGAGCCTGCTCTGAGGCAAATCCAGGATACCATATTCTGCCAAGCATTGCTGGCAGGCTTTGGTTTTGGTCTCATTTGCATGGCGATATTCCTTGCGGTACCAGGAGGACACTTCTTCTAGAGGCGCGCAAGTGTGTGTTGAACAACAACACAAAGTGCAGAAGTCTGGATTGTACCCCTCTGCCTGTTTCTTTGTCTGTCTTTTCCTCCATGTTCTTTATTTGCCCCGCCTGGTCCCTCTGTTCGCATAAGAGTACGTCTTCCGTAAATAGAAAAGGACATTTTTGAAAAAAGAAACAATATTCTGAATCTCGACGCCGCGCCTTGCGCCCCTCATTGCCGGAATTGTATAGTCGTGGTTGTTGCTGTTTTGGTTGCGGCAGACATAGGATGATGCCGAACATTTCTTTTGTAGTCACAATATGTTTCCTGTTCACATAATACTGATGCGTGGAAAAAGAACGACGGCGGAAGAGGAGAGAGAAAAGAAAGAGAGAAAAAAGAGAGAAAAAAGAGAGAAAAAAGAGAGAAAAAAGAGAGAAAAAAGAGAGAAAAAAGAGAGAAAAAAAAGAAAGAAAAAAGAGAAAAAAAGTAAGAGGCATTATTAAAACATAAATAAAGAGGAAGATAGAGGAGAGTAATAGAGAAGAGATATATAAAAAAGAGGAGGACATACTAAAGATATTTAGGGCTAGAAAATTCACGAAGCGATTGAAAGGAGTGAACATAAGGCAAGTCGAAAGGGGCAATTTATGCCAATATTTGACCTGAGCCTCTAATCTTTTCCAACTCCATCATGAACAAGCAGGGTAGTGTTCTCAGAGCATCATTATCAAAATCAATCATCGCGTCGGTCATGATAAAAGCGCTTGTTTCTAGATAAGCATCTCTGAAGCATGCCCACAGATCTCTCAGGGCTTTGATATTGATAAATCGCGGCCAGAACGGCTCATTGTCCATCACCGCATCCACAAGCTGCGTAACGGCCGCATCAGGGGTCTTTGGGAATGTTGCGCAATCGGCAAAGTCGATCAACCAGAACTGCACGTGGCCTCGGACGTCTCTCCCGAGGACGAATTCGACGCCGCGAGCGTCAACGCCGCAGCTCCAGTGAAGTATGGCGAGCGTTGCACCCATCGAGGCAGCGAGATAGGATACCTCGACCCGCTCCGCGAGTAGGTGGTCCAAATAAGCCGGGCGGTCACGAAGGTCAGCATTCCATGGATCGGACAGTGGCTTGGTATCCCCCAGGTAGACCTTTGCGAGGAAGTGTTTGGATTGGCATGTGCTCAGAGCTTGGCCTTGTGCGCTGCGGGTCAAATATCGTCTGATGAGATATCTGGTGTGGTGCTCGTTCAAAGGGCGGATGTACTCCATAAAGTATCCGCTCGCGTCTGCAGGAAAGCCATTCAAGTTCTTGAAGGTTTCGGAGCAAGGAGAGGATGAAATATTAGGATAGAAGCCTGAGCATTCAGGTACATAGGGGAGATCAATGTCGAAGCCATGCATGGTCAAGTGCCTGGACATTGCCTTGAATGTTGTCTCAACGTTGGTGTGAATCTTGTATTCCCTGAAGAGCCTCTTTGTATTTCTCGAGAGCTTCGTGACACGAAATGGGGGCATGTTGGCAACAAAGATCCATGCCTTGTCTGTCTGGGCAAGAAGATGCGCCTGGAGTAAATGTCTTAGCACGCGAAAGCAAAGAGAATTTTCAGAAAAGGGCGACTTTGATATGGCCGATTATCAGGTGGGAGGCAGGAGAGGACTGACATGAGCCCAGAATGCCGTAACTGAAGAGCAGAGGCATCTTGATATGACAGTCGACCTCTTCATCCTGGGGTTGTTGCTGGCTGAGTTGAAGATGTCCAGTATGCGATCCATGGTAGGCAGTGTGGACGACAAGACTTGACCGTGCCAGAGGTTTCTGTAGAGAGTCGGCACTGTAATGGAGGTGTGCCACAGGGGAGAAGTTGCCGGTGGAGGAGGACCTAAAGGACGCCTCCTGGAAACGGTGAATGATGGAGACGACGACGATGGCTAATATACCGACACTGCCGTGCAGCACAAACGCCATATTTGCATCATCGCAGCCCTATCACTCCGACACCGGTTAGTATTATTCTTGATGCCTTGATACGTGTATGCAAGGCGCCCTCTTACCTGCAAGCACACACCAAGACATGAAGAGGGGATGAAGCGGCAGCTGTCGCTGAGGAGGGGCAGCGGCTTGCCCGGGCTGCCCTGGTCAATAGCTCGACCAGGTGGATCACGGGGAGTAAAGGCAGATAAATGAAGCAACCTCCATCTTGTCGATTGGCTTTTAGACAAGTCGTAAGAAGCGGCTGCCGTTTGAGTGGTAGCAGCTGTGTAGCCGGATGAGGGAACGATTGTCTAGGCACTTCTACTCTCTAGGTAGAGCGGGACTGCTGTGCCATGGTGATTGCGGCACCGGTGTGAATCAAGCCACTCCATTGGTACGATGAATAGTCTGCTGATTGGGACGCCGATAATGTGCCTGTGTAACAGGGCAAGGCAGTGAAGCAAAGACTTGAAGCTCGGCTTTGCGTGGGAGATGGTTGATAAGAGACGGAAGACTGGCAAGACGAGGCAGTCGTCGACAGGGGACGGCACTTGGCTAGGCTAGCCATTGGCTGAGGTGCTGAGGAGGAGTGCCGCCGTACAGTAGTGCAGTGGGGATGGCTTGCGTTGATTTAGTGTTGACGCCAAAGCAGCGCCGCTTGGTACCTAGGTAGGCTTGAGGAACAGTGGTGATACGACCATTGTTGGTGGTGCGAGGAACAGGAACACTCGAGCGGAAGACAATGAAGATTTGGAGTTGAACGTGGAGGATTCCAAGAGGTACCTACCTACCTTAGATGATGAAGACAAGGAAGGGGCGGCAGAACCAAAGTTTACACTGCGGACGGAAGTTTAGACCCGACGTATCTCGTACCTACCAAAGTTTTACTGATGTCATTGCGAAGGCAGGCACGCATCGCGATGTGACTGGAGGACGAATCGAATTGGGTTTAGTAAGGTAGGTACGGAACAGACAGAGCGGAGTGAGGAAGGAGCTCAGCTCGGCTCCGTAGCGTGAGGGGTACCGCC
>LFMI01000594.1:120940-134123 GCA_001050175.1 Trichoderma parareesei | reverse complement strand
CTTTTTTTTTTTTTTTTTTTTTTTTTTTCCATCAAGACTGGGAATATTCACGGCTCTTCATTTCTCAGCCTCGCTCTTCTCGCTATCCTTCTCTTGGCTCTGGACAGAGGCCTTGTCCATCCCCAGCTTGGCCATCAAGCTGTCCATCATCTGCTCAAACTCCTTCTCGTCCTCGGCGCTGACCTCACCCCCAGGCCTCTGCAGCGCCGCCCTCGTCTTCTCCCTCAGCTCCTGCACGGAGCTCAAGTCAAACGCCCACGACAAGCCCCCCGTCAGCAGCACCGCAAAGCTCGCCACGTTGAGCGTGGCCAGCCCCAGCGCGTGGACGCCCAGCAGGGCGCCCTCGGAGCTGCTGCCGTCCTGCGGGCCGGGGCTGTTGGACGAGTAGAACCTGGGGAAGGAGGCGCGCTGGCGACGCATCACCGAGCGGCGGGACACGCCTATTGATGCGGCGGTGAAGGCGGCGCCGAGGAAGAAGAGGCTGAACTGCTTGAGGGGGCGGGACCACGAGGCTGAGTATGCGCTGATGTCTGGCTGGCGCCGGATTGACTGAGGTTGTGAGGGAGCCTCTTGGGGCGAGGCTGGGGAAGGTCCTTGGGACATGGCGGGATGCGGTGGTGGTGTGTTGGGCTCAGTAGAGCATGGTTGATTGATGATTCTTCCGTTTTCCCCCCTCACTTCGATTGACTCAATGTTCAGTCAGATTGGTATATCTTTTGCCTCTTCCTGCACAAAGTCCTGCCCGTTTGATGATGAGTGGTTGTGCTCTCGAGATTGATTTTTTGATAGAAGCAATTTTCGGCTTGTAGTGCATATCCGCCACACCTTATCACTGTAGACGTCAGCCGTCCGGCTCGGATAACTGCACACTGCACACTAACTATAACGCCTTTGCCGTCTATAAGGGACTCGCCCAGAATGAAACATGGGAATGCTCATGACTACATCCTCAATCCCAATCCGGATAACGCTTCGTTGATATAATTGTATCTGCACTCACTCCGAACTCTCGATCAACGTCCTCCGGCTCATTCATTTAGTGCTGCTTCACAGCTCCGAAGCATCCCTGACAAGAACCACGGACCCAACATTCGCCGTCTGGATCCATTTACAGGTTTCATACAACTTCAAGGCCACTGCTGCAACTCTATCAGTACCCAGCAGCCGTGATAACAACACCCATCTTATACAATGCCCAAACCCAAATCCAAAACGTCAACAACCCCTCAAGCACCCCCTCCAGCCGCACCCCCATCATGGCCAGCCTTCAAGCCCCCTCTTCCCGTCGTCGAGCTCTACCCCGAAGTCCATCCCGCAACTGACAACATTGTCCTCTTGTCCTCCTTCTTTCCCCGCTCCCTCTGCCGCGACTACGTCGCTTTCCTCAAGACCCTTCCACTGCAAACGACCCCCTCAAAGCCCAAGAAGGGAGAGGCGGTCCGCGTCAATGACAGGTTCCAGATTGATGATCCGTTGTTCGCACGGAGACTGTGGGAGACGACTGGACTGAAAGAGGTCATTCTAGAGAATGACGTGATCAAAGATCTATGGCGAGTCAATGTGCCCTCTCTCGCCAAACTTGCCCAAGACATGTATTACTGACTCGCCCTCTTCGACACCAACAGGGGCGGCCAGCCCGTAGGCCTCAACCCAAACATCCGCATATACCGATACTCCAAAGGCCAATACTTTGACTGCCATTGTACGCACAATCACCAATTGCTAGCAGTCAACTCACTGCCGTTTTAGTACTTAGCCAAGTAAACTAAATTTCTGCAGATGATGACTCCAACTATCTGACCCTCGACTCTGAACCCGTCCGCACCACATGGACGCTTCTTCTTTACCTCACTTCCTCTGCCGATGGCTGTGTTGGCGGCGAAACAGTCTTCTATCCTCACGATCGCAAGTCTGCGGCCGAGGAAATCGTCATATCGCTCGAGACGGGCATGCTGCTGTTGCACAAGCACGGCCATGATTGTCTGCTTGTAAGTCGGCCCGAAGATCCTCGTCTAATCCATGGTGGATGGTTAACAGGACTACCTCCGCACGATAGCATGAGGGAAGAGAAGTTCAGCAAGGAGAAAAATGGGTTTTGAGAACTGATCTATGTGTGCGGCGGTAATGCGGCGACACATTTGGGCACATGCGGAGTCAAGAAGCTCTAAAATGTCTTCATGGAAAACCAGTCGGTGGAAGTGCTTCATTCGACACATGATGAGCAAGCGAGTGGACACCAAGATGTGAAAAGGAACTTCATCATTTGAATATGAGAAGTGAGAATACATTGAATACGATTCCTAACATCTGATTGCTTGCAGGTGCAAGACCGCTTTCGCAACGTGCCACTATAGAGTTAAAGTAGAGACTGCATCTCTCAGCGAGGCAACGTGGCCTGGGCAAGAAAGCAGAAAACGAACGACTGGCAAGCGGCTTATCGAATCTTCAAAGAAAAAGGGAAAAAAAGCAAATATAGTAGAGCCGTAGAAAGACAAACAAAAGAAAATACCAGGCCTCAGAAAGTAAGGCTCAGAAACCAGGCCTCTGCCAGCACCGACCGAAACGATAAAGTCCTTAGAATAGAACCAAGTCACCGAGTTCCACCAAGAGGCCCGGTTGCTGTGACGCAGTTCCCTCCTCAGAGTCCTGAATCTCAATCTCCTCGTCATTATTCGCTGCGCTCTTCTTGGGCTTGACATCCCGGATCCCTTGGTCATCTTCCTGCTGGGTGAGAGGGACAAAAGAGGGCATAGAGATAGGTACTCGTCGATGAGCTGCGGCGAGGATAGAGCCCTTGGGCTTGCACTTTCCATCAGTTGCGATTCGAATCATAACCCAGGGGAAGATCCAGGGGAAGCTGATGAGTGGCATCGACCTGGCCTGCAGCTCGCGGGCTGGTTTCATCACACCGGCCTCGTTCGTTGGTCCACGGTGATGCTCAAAGAGGGCAATCTTGACCTCCTCCTCCGTAACCTTGTACATGGCTGCCACGAATCTGTCAATCTTGGCCTCGTCATGGCCGCCAGCAGCTTCGATGCACGCATCGCGGAATCTCTGCTTGACCGCGTCAAACTCTTTCCCGAGATCTTCCTGCCGCTTGTACTCGCTGCCTAGCGGGGGCTTTGACATGGCCCATGAGGTATACAATTCGAATTCCGTCTCCAAGTTGTGGTGCACGAGGATGCGACGTACGGCACCATCGTACTGAGACTTGATTCTCCTGGCGTCCCGGAGCGTTGCGTTGTCCTGCTCGAATCGGTCGAGGATGCGTCGATCAAAAGCGGTCTCCCAGCCGGGTTGGAATTGGATCGACTGCTGCTTGACCCTGTTATAGATGTCTCCAAGGGCCTTGGGCGAAATGTAAGAGCTTTTCTTCTCCATAAAGTGCGGCCACTGCTGCGGGTTGTGCATGGCGGCATTCCACTCCGCAGGCTGGCCGGTCTTTGGGTAGTCGACAGCTTGCGAGTGCAGATCAGCCAGATGCAAACCTGGGGGTTCAGAACGTCAGTAAAGGAATAATTCCAGAGAGTGGTAAGCAAGCAGGCTTGGGGTAGACTTACAGATTCTTGACAAGGGCCCAAGACGATCTGCAAGTGCCAAGTGAGCCGTTGCAATTAGGGGGAGCACGTCGTTTTTCATGTATTTGACAAAGAAGTCACGCAGATCGTCAACATTTACTTCGCGGTCAAGCGTCTCTGGCGAGGGACTGGTATAGTTCATGGCCGGGTGATTCCAGATTTCAGGCAGTAAAGTAGGTTCCCAGATGACGAAGAAGTCATCGCCGTCTAGGTCTCCACCAGACAACATGTTGGGAACAGGGCGGTCTCCGGTGCAAGGGAAGACGACGACGTCCTTGAGGTGGTGAAGGCCGGGTACATCGACAGCCTCAACGACCCGAATGTCGCCTGGATGTAGCGACGGGTTACGCCCAACCACGCAGAGCCCCTTGACGACATGTGTCTTGTTGTAAATCTTGGAGTCTGACACCTGCAAGAAGATTTGGGGCAGCTTGCTGATATCCTTATCCGAAGAGCCTTCCGTCGCGATGGAGTGGCCTCTCAATGTACTCGTCTCGTCCACACAGCCGAGGACAAAGGCGCTCTTGTCGACGGGAATGCGAGCCTTCTCTTTGAGCAGCTTCAAGGACCAAGACCTCCAAAGACTCAGGAGATTTGCCACAAACGGTTCTTGAATCCTGTCCGTTTTGAAGCCGGCCTGCAGAAGCTCGGCGAGGATCAGCGTAGATTGATTCTCGTCGACGCAATTGGTCAACATCTCTATCGCCACCTCGTTCTTCCCCATTGCTTCTTCGTAGAGACGAATCTGTTTCTCCAAGATGTCCAAGAAGGCCTTCTTGGTCACACCAAGGCATTCCAGAATGGTGATTGTCTGGCGATTGAGAGTGGCGGATGAATATTTGGCGCACTTGATGATTTCGAGATTCTTGACTTCGGCCTTGAACTTCTCCTGGGACTGTCGAATACACACCTCCCCCTTTGTAGCCTGAGGCCAAACTACCAATACACCCTTGCATCCACCCATGCGGAACTGAAATGCAGAAGGCTCGGCATAGACATCCAGAGTCAACTCTTCCATAATCATTTGGGCCATGAAGTCGGATATGATGCCGACTCCGTCGGTAAAGCAGTAGCCATTCCTCTCAATGTCGGGAATGGATCGCACGTCGGGAATAGGAAGGCCGCGCATCTCTCTTGTAGTAGAGAAACACTGGCCCAGCCTGGCAGCGTACTTGGCAACGATTCTGATATGGCCGACTTCGCCCATCCACCGACGGATGTCGTCACAAGAGATGTGATCTGTTGGGCAAAAGAAGTAGGCTCCGCACTGTCTGAGTTGAGAGCTGCCAAAGGCCAGGAACTGGTAATGGCGATCACCAATCTGGATGCCCTGGTACAAGGTCCGAAGTATTTTCTTCCAGACGTCCTCTTTGTTGCGGCAGCTCATGGCCATCCGGCCAATTTCGGTTTCTTCGACAAATTGAACCCTCAAGAAACGGTCCTGAATGTGGTTGAAATACCGAAGGACTCGATTTGAGGTTTCGACAACGGGAGTGCTGAGGAGGATGGTAGTAGGAGTGACGGCGGCTTTGCGTGCCAACACGCAATAGTGGGGGATCCTAGTATTAGGCATATAGGTTGAGGCAGCGGCCCAGTTGAGGAGATCCATTGGGTCGTACATGACATCTCCCTGGTCTGCAAGAAACTCAAGCCTGCGTTTGGCGTCGAGGGGATCGAGAGCAGCCAACCCTTGTAGAAACTCCAACGATACCGTGTGTTCGTTGAGCAGTCGACGGCTAACACACACCTCAAGCTGATAGCGGACACCAAAATCCAGGTGAACGTATGGAAACCTGGACGGCTGGAGGAGAGCTAGAGCATCTCCGTCGCTGCTCACATGGTGCTGGTGGTCAAGAAAGTCCCACATCGTCACCGCAGAATGGCTGACGCGGAAGTCGTCACAGATTTGGAGGTTGATATTGCGATCTTCAAAGGCGAGTAGAAGATGGCTAGCAGCCAGCTTGGAGGCGTGGTCTGCTTTGCTTAGGACGACGCGCAAGGCGGTCCAGCGGCCAACCTCGAGGAAAGCAGGATCCAAATGGGTGCTATCTGTAGCCACGGGAAAGGCGAAAGATAGGGCAGCGTCCTCGGAGATGTCTGTGGCCCTTCGCCACATGTCGATGGCACGCCAGCCAGGTGCGCGCGTGTTGGGGAGATTCCGCTGAGCTTCGTCGTCACACCAATAGTACTGTGGCGGGATGGAGAAGGGAAAGACGAAGACCTCGCAGCCATCTTCCTGGGCGGTTCTGTAGATGGTCTTGGCTTGCGCCAGCTCAGCCAAGATCTTGAAGTGGCGGGTCTCGGTGGTGTTCGTATTCTTCTTAACGCGAAGCGGGAACAGGATGATGAGGCGCTTTGCAAGCACATCAACTTCCATGCTGATCGTGCTGCCGCCGGGAGAGGGAATAGACTTCCTGACGTTGATGGAAGTCGGGGCAACCAAGGAGCCCAAGTCCAGTGACGAGAGCCTTGCCGTGATTCGAGCAGGGTACTCGGAGTCGGGTTGGACCCGACTCGCGAGCCACCTCTCGGGGCCCGGCTGACGAGACATTGTTCCACGCTGCGTCTTTGTTAGCTGATGGTTGCAAAAGAAGAAGAGGGAGAAGTTGGGTTGAGAGGGAAGATAAACACTGTCAAGAGGCCCCGGCAGGTGGCAGCTGCAGAAGCTTAGGAAGAAGGCAGGAAGGGAGGAGGAAGGGGGGGGAAGGGGGGGAAGAGCGGCCTTACTTATAGAGAGGTGTGGAGAGGGTTAGAGAGGAAAGGGGAAAGAAGAGGAAGAGGAAGAGGAAGAGGAAGAGAAAGAGGAAGAGGAAAAAGAAGGAAGGAGGAAGAGGAAGAGAGGGGAAAGAGGAAACAGAGCAGAGGCTGCCAGCTGGGAAGGCTGCGTGCAGCTGCACAAGTGGAGAAGGGACGAAGGGGGGAGAAGGGCCAGGTGCAGGCACAGCAGGCACAGCAGCTGCCAGCCGTAGTGCATCGCCGTGGCTACCGGCCTATGGAAGTCATGGGAGATGAGATAATTCCACATTGAGTTGTTCCAGCAGATCATCTCCTTGGCTGCTGCAGGTTGTTGATTGATGATGATGTTTCAGGCTGGCTACTGGCATGATCGAGGTAATCCCACGTGGACACGGAGGGTAACTCCTTCGGGTCCTCGGAATCCTGCATAGTCTGGACGAACAGTCACAGATTATTCCATGTTTGTCCAGCTTTTGAAAACCTCGAGACCTGCAGGGACGATCCTTGAAAAAAGAGACAATACTTCTGTCGTGGATGTATGCTCGACATGACGCTCACGCCACAAACAGAATCTCAAGGGTGAAAGTCTGACTAGACATGATGTTTCCAGTGATACTTGCTGCTATATAGGATACATGTATAGTAGATCTCATTGCATCTAGTAGTTCTATGTGACTGATCCAGCTGTATATGCACCTACATCTGCTTTCTATGTAGCGAACGCTCTTGAAGAGTCTCACACTCACAGCCGGCACATGTAAACTGCACATCTATGCATCAACATGGCCCTTCTGCTTCTCCCACGGCACATCCATGATCTTGCCCGGATTCAAGATCCAACGCGGGTCAAGCGACCTCTTGATGGCGGCCATGACTCCCACCGTCTCGGAGCCAACCTCCCACAGCAAGCTCTCCTTCTTCCCCCATCCAACGCCGTGCTCTCCCGTGCAGGTGCCCTCCATCTCAATGGCCAGACGAACCATGTTCTTGACGCAGGCCTCGACCTTGGCTCGCTCGCTCTCGTCCTGCTTGTTGTACATGATGCTCTCGTGGAAGTTGCCGTCGCCAATGTGGCCCAGAATGCTAGCAAACAAACCCAGCTCGTCCATCTCCTTCTTGCTGACCTCGATAATGTCCGCCAGTCGACTGAAAGGCACGGCCACGTCCGTACTCCCTGTGAGAGCAATTAGTCAGAGCTGCCAAAGTAACGACATGGATTCAGAGGCAAAAATAAGGGCGTAAACTTACAAACATCGTCGCCCTCCTTTCTCAGCGCCAGCATCGACCACAGAGACTCCTTTCTGGCGGACCAAAGCAGCTTTTGCTCCTTCTCATCTTTGGCAAATTCAAAGTTGCCCCCCTTATTGGCTGCTGTAATCTTTTGCACCATCTCGACTTGCTCTTGGACTCCGGCTTTGGTGCCTGCGAATTTGAAGAAGAGCGTGGGCTTCTCAACCCAGACTCGGGGCGCCGTGAAGCCGCTGAGGTTGACGACTCGCATCTGGACCTCGTCCATGATCTCGAGACACTGCACCGGAATGGCGGCTTGCATGACGCTGGCGGCTGCTGATGCGGCGTGGCGAATGCTGGGAAAATTGACAACGGCCACAGACGTCTCTTGCGGAACAACGGCGAGCTTGAGTGTCGCTATAGTTGGCCTGGTCAGCTTCCTATCTGGTGGATGGCTCCTTCGGGCTTTGGTATTCTTACCCTCAGTCACAATGCCCAGAGTGCCTTCAGAACCCACAAAGAGGCTGTTGAGATTGTATCCCGCAGACGACTTGCGAGGCCGTCTGCGCGTCTTGATGATTTGGCCATCAGACAGGACAACGGTCAAGTTGATGACCCAGTCCTTCATGGTACCGTATCGAACCGCATTGGTTCCTGAGCAGTTGGTGCCAATCATGCCGCCAATCTTAGCAGTTGGGCCTGGGACAAGTCAGCGAAAGTGATAGAGAGAGGCGGAGATAGTACTGGTCGAGACAAACCGGGGTCGACTGGGAAGAAAAGACCGGTGCCCAACTTTGCGAGCTCAGCGTTCAGATCTTGCCATCCAACACTGGGCTGCACAACGACATCCATGTCGGCCTTGTTGACCTGAATGATGTTGTTCATGAAGGCAAAATCGATGCTGATGCCGCCATAAGGGGCAGAGAAGTTGCCCTCGAGACTGGTGCCTCCAGAGTAAGGGATGACTGGAACGCGGTGGCGATGACAGACTCGCACGATGGTGGCAACTTGCTCGGTGTTTTGAGGATATGCCACGGCTACTGGGAGCTCGTCGGGGTTCACGCTCGACCAGCTAGAGTAGCCGTGAGCAAGCAGGTCCTCTGGATCCGTGGAGATGATGTCCTTTTGGTTGCCAAGTTCCCATACAATGTCCGAGATGGCCTAGATGGAAAAGACTCAGCTAATGAGGAGGTGTATCTTGCAACGCTAGTTTCTCTGACTCAAGTCCGGTCTATCTTTTGGGGGTCCTCAGAGTGGTATGTCGCTGTCTAGACTCACCTCCTGCATCTCAGCACGGCTGGCGAAGCCTATTTCTGCATCGTCATCGGCCACATGGGGAAGGCCGTCATGCCTCCGCTGATCCGTTCTGTCGTCGTCATCATTGCGCCTGTCCTCATAAATGTTGGTCCTGCTCTTGGTTGAACTTTTATGCTTGGGAGAAACGACGCTCGAGAGACCCCAGCCACTGATGCCCGCCGCCGCTGCGATAGCTAAAACACCACCACTGGACCAGCCTGAGGATGTTCCGGAAGGGCTGCTAGCATGGGAAGTTGAGTCGCTATTGGAGCCAGAGCTAGAGCTACTTGTTGTTGTTGTTGTTGATGATGATGATGATGAAGCGAGCACTTTGGGGGTGACGCGATAGCCCCGGCAAAGGTAGGGAGCTCCTGCAGGTATAGGTAGAGCTGCAGCTGCAGCCACAACAGGTCTGGCCAGGCCATGCAGCTTCACTTTGGACGCTCTGGTGTTGGCAGCAGTTGCCAGTGAAAGGGACCGTGCCCGGATCAGAGGTCGAGCGGGCATATTGAGTCTGTTGTTACCTTTGGTTGGCTGTGGTGCCCCTAGGAATGCGTGTTATTCAAGGTGCAGGTGGTGAGCGGCAGTTGGTCTTGAGTTTGCATTATACCTCGCTTTTTTCTTTTCTCTCTCTCTCTCCCTCAGTCACGGCAGAGCCTCCAAGAGCTACGGGCAAAGAATTGCAGGCAATGGAGAGGGAAAAATCCAAATATGATGCGATTATTAAAATCCAGCGGTAAACCCTGGGCAGAGCACCTTGTACAGCCGAGGATCACAGCCTTCCTGCAAGCGACCCCGCTGCCAATCCCACCTCCTTTCTCTATTCTGCACTAATAAGGCGACGATGTTTTGTGTTACCAAGTCAACGAAGGCAACAAGCGTCAGCATACTAATGTATGCTTACTGATATGCCTCGATAGTATGTATTTACCTTACTTGACAACTGCATAGGAGCTGCTGGTGACCATTTCGTAGGCGTGATGTGTTACTTTGTGATCGAGTGGTATGATAGGCCATGCATGAGCGTTGCGAGACATCAACCTGTTGACAGAAGGACACATTTGTCCTGCATCCAACGCGGCTCTCGGCATGCATCTCTGGTCACCAATCATCACCAATATATGGGTCGAGGCAGCAACTCCGCACACGAAGCAGCGCCTAGCCGCGATATCCCCAGTCACCAAGCGCCAGTTGATGTGACGTGCTACGATGCTTCAATATTTGACACGCGCATGTACTGGAGGTTTTACATACCTGTAGATGGCGGTTTCAATGAGACGCATGCATGTACTAGCAATGTCCAGTACGTGTCAGTAGGTATGCGTGTGTTTCGCATGCAATGCAATCCGAGATTGCCAGAATTTCGAGCTAGTCAGGTAGCACAGCATACCGTAAGCCACTTCAGCACCGCAGAAGACTTCGGAGAGGTTACCGAGATCTGACCGTGGCACCGAAACTGAGATGGAGGATTGGAGGATGAAAGAACATGGAAACGCCACGGCAAGTTGATAATTGGGAGAAGTGAAACCCCCTCTGCGAGCAAAGTAGGTATTGATGGTCAAGATGCACTGCTGCTAACGGGTGAAGATCACCACATGTCACAACTGGTGCCGCTGGCCTGTCTCTCAAGACGAAGAAAAGAAGCAACATGATGCCTACATACCTAATCTCAAGTAGCTTTCGAAGGCTTCGCAATCGGGTCGAATTTGAGCCGCGGAAGATGAGCAATTACCAGATCTTCGGGATGACGAACTACCGCTTGTGAGCCTCCATCAGCCCTAAATTTGACCCTATTCTGGCCCTTGACGAGTTCGGATCATGAGGGGTTCAGCCGCCAAAATTGTGTACTCTGGGCGTTGTTCTACTTCAATACTCGGAGACTCTTCGGCGTGTAGTCTGCAACACCACCACAAGGTATTTCATGGGAAACGGGATACGGACAACGGACAAATGCAAGTGATGAGCCCCGCGTAAAGGTGCCAGCATGGCCACTACGACAGAGCGAGCATAGCACGAAGCATGTCTTGCACCTCGGCGACGGCCTGTCGGGTTTCAAGACCCCTCCGTGAACATACGAGACAAGGGGACGGGAGAAGAAGAAGAAGAAGAAGAAGAAGGAAAGTGAGAGAGCGAGAGAGAGGCCAGGTCATCACGCCTCCAGCCGAGACTCGGAGACCCGCACAGCCTCCGGTGTGTCCTCCGAGAGTAATACTGCGAGGTACCCCGCCATCAGGGTTCCGGTTGCTATGAGGTATGGGTTCTCACAAGTACCTTATCTTGTAGAAGACTCGGCTTTCCTACCTTACCTTAGTACCTACCAGGATGCAGTTGGTTTTGATCGGGAATTGCTTGGAAAAGAGAAAAAAAGAAAAATACATCGAGAGCTTACCAGGGGTGGTCATTGGGTAGGTACTTACAAGGATAGCAAAGCTCAGCTTCAGCTTCTGCTTCTGCTTCTTTCTGCTTCTTTCTCTTTGTGTGATTTCATCTGTCTGAGACACCACCTCATGCGACCCGCTAGATGAACGACAACAAACCTGATCCTCAGCCGCAGCCGCACCCGCATCCAAGACATGATGATGGAAATACATGGAGTCATATTATTGCCGACGAGTACTACCTACACTCATTCTACCTCTACATACTCCGTACACTCCCCACCATCTATCGTGGCCACGGGATGGCAATATTTCAGCCCCGATACTAGTACCTACTTTACGACTAGTAGTAGTACGAGTAGCAGCAGCAGCTCAACAATATGCAAGGGGTAACCGGCCGTCTCCTTGCAGCACCAGCTTGCCAGTAAACCGAGGGCTTGTTCCCCCGCCGAGGTCCGCATCGCGCCATGCCTTGTCAAATTCCAAATAGAACCACAACCGGCCGCCATTACTAGGTACCTACTAGTACTGCATCATCGCCGGCGGAAGGACCCGTCAATATATCGGTATTAGCAGGCGATACCACACCCTAGCAGCTACCTTACTACTACCTAGTAGGTAGTACCTAGTGCATAGTGCTGCTAATGTAGGTTGGTAGGCACTTCACTTTGCAGCAGGTGGAATGCCTAAGGCATTAGGTATGCCGAGGGGACTCGCAGGTATCCAGCATGTGTCCCATAGGTAGCAGGTGGGTACGTGGGTGGGAGCCTTACTCGAGCATACATGTACATGCTGCACGTCCGTCATTGATATGGATGCATATATATTGCCTACCGGCAAGCATCTAGACTGGATTCCCTTTCTTTCTCCATACCACTCACTCACCAACCTCTTTACCTACACGATCTAACACACACATCCTCTTTCACTCAAGGTATACACCTATCCAACAACCTGTGGTATGGCTCCTTCTCCTCCTTCTGGACTCTCTTCAATCAACTTTTCCTGCCCAGTCTTCTCCATCCACCCCTCCAGATTTACATGCACACAACGTGACTGACATTCACCATCTTGTTCTCATCTTGCTTCAGCTTCACGAATACACTCAAATACATCATATCAACCGCGTCAACCCACCACAATGTCTGTCCTTGAAGTCGGCGACTCTTTCCCGGACAACGTGTCCTTCACCTACATTCCCTTTACTCCCGAGAGCAAGGACATCACCAGCTGTGGCATTCCCGTCAAGTACAACGCCAGCGAGGGTAAGGCTCTACATGCCTACATGTTGACTCTTTGTCAATCATGCCTGCTAATCATGTTTCCGATTTCAACCAAAACAGAGGTCAAGAACAAAAAGGTCGTCATCGTGGCCGTGCCCGGCGCCTTCACGCCCACCTGCCAGGCCAGCCACCTGCCCGGCTTCATCCAGAACATTGACGCCCTCAAGGCCAAGGGCGTTGACCAGGTTATCGTGATTGCCTCCAACGACCCGTACGTCATGTCCGCCTGGGGCAAGGCCAACTACACCAAGGACGACTTCATCGTGAGTTCCACCCCGTCTTGTCCTTGCCATGTTGGTTTGCTTGCCTGTTTGTTTGCTTCCTCGTCCAAACCCCCCCCCCCCCAATGGATATCCTTTGTTGTTTCGTTTTTCTTTACCCCTCCTTGAGACGGGGTGCTCATTCTCTTTCACTCCTCTATTGATCTCCTCTCTGTGGGACAATTAGCTAATACGGAAGCGAATTTTCTTTTTTTCTATTCAATCCAGATCTTCGCTTCGGACTCGGAACTTGCGTTCAGCAAGGCCATTGGCTGGACCCAGGGCGATCGAACTGCCCGATATGCCATCGCCGTCGACCACGGCAAGGTTGTCTATGCCGCCAAGGAGACGGAGAGAGGCGTCGATGTCTCGGGAGCCGAGGCTGTCCTGGCCAAGCTGTAATAAGCTTGTCTTTTATGATC
>LFMI01000594.1:53128-114599 GCA_001050175.1 Trichoderma parareesei | reverse complement strand
ATTCCCCCCCCCCCCCCCTTTAACCCCCTAACCCACGATTTACCAGCTAGTCGGCCCAATACCTGGACCGCTGGTTGGCGCAACCCTCAAGACGGCAGCCCCTTGGGCATCCAAGTTGTTGTTGATCACAGTGTTTCCCCACCAGTCGGGGAAGGTGGCATTGCCCAGGCCCAGGCTCAACCCGACAAGGACCGTGCAGAGAGCAGTCCCGATGTCGAGAGCACCAGACAGGACGTAGTTGTACTGAGTCCACCAGCCGAGCCAGCGTCTTCGGACCCACCAGTTGAAGATGAGGCCGACAATGCACCACTGGGCGAGATACCAGGTAGTCGCCGGGGGAATCATGCCGGCAGCTCCAAACAGCGCAGGGAAGACAACGTAACGCAGCATAGAGCGAGGGTAGCGGCGGGCAAGGATCCACTGGATCAAGGGGCACAGGAAGCCAATCAACCAGAACCAGTTGGTCCAAGAGTATCTAAGATTCAACAGTCAGCCCTTATTCTCTTCTTTTTCTTCCTTCATACTCCTTCTCTCGGAGCGTGAAACCAAAAATACTTACAACTGACCAGCACCAAACACCAGCTTGGGACCAATCACACCCCAGATCACGCTGGCGTTGTAAAAGGTACGAGCATTGGGGCAAGTAAGTCCCTGAGGCTGGTCAGGGGTGCAGATGCCATCGATATTGCCAAGCAAAAAGTTGTAGGCAGCAATTTGCACAATCGAGAGCCAGATGACGGCAAACGCCTGAGCGCCAAACATGCTGCGGGGAGGGATCTTCATGTAGTGGCCGACCTTCATGTCAGACACATACGTGAGGCCGTTGTAAGTCATCATGTAACCCCAGGACTTGAACAGCATCATGGCCACGGGGCGGCCCGGAAGCATGTAGCCGAAGATCATCTCGGTAATGATGTTGAGACCGGTTTGCTGGTTTGTAATGGCTTGAACCATGCCCACGGGGATAAAGAAAAAGAGACCAATGATAATACACAAAATGAAAGCCCAAGCAGGAAGATGCGTTGGCCATGCCAACGAAGCAGCCATGCCGAGTCCAAACGAACCAGCGAAGATACTTATGAACCACCACTCAGGTGCTTCACGATACTTCTGCATGAGTTTCATGTGAATATCAGGTTCCTCAGATCGGGAGTCGACGGATCGACGCCACACATCAGGGCCATAAAACAGGGCAATGTGTGTAATCGTCGAGATCAGACCAGCAAAGCCCATGCCGTAGGACAGCGAGAAGGCAGGGCCCAGCAGAATGGGGGAATACTCCCTATAGGCCGTCAGGTTGACGGTGTAGTCGGCGTTGAGGATGCGGCTCGTGTTGTAGGGCTGAGCGTAGTGGTCAAAGTTCTGGTTGGCACTTAGGGGGAGATAGCGGTAGAACTCGGGACCCGCATAGGCAAGGCCAATGATTCCGAGAAGCATCACGAAGATGCCGGCCGCAACGTTTGCAATGGCAAAAGCCGGGGTCTGGAGAGGAGAGAGCAGGAAACCCGAGATGATCGACCAATCAAAGGAGATGGGCAGTAAACCGAGGCCAGTATTGCCACCGAAGACCATGTTGACTGCAACATTATCTGGGGCACACCAAACGGGAAACATGAAGAGCTGAAGGAACTGGGCAATGACTTGAGGAACCCATTCCCAGCAAAAGGTGCCGGCGGCGACGATGAGGAAGAAGCTGTATCGACCAATCTTCCAGCCGTTGGTCATGGCGGGGTCAGCGGCAGAATGGTCATGCAGGGAGTACATGACGGTGGTGGTAATGAGCACAGCGGGCCAGACCATGGACGAGGGCCAGACGAGAAACCGTCGAGCAACGCCGGCGACACCGAAGCCCATGGCTTGCGTAGATAGGATGAGGAGAATCTGGAAGCCCCAACCGAGCTTCTGGTCGTAGAAGATCTCCTGAGCCAGCAAGATGTCGATAGCATAGGAAGCAGCAGTTCCGGCGGCCGTCATCATGGTGATGATGGTGTGCTCCTTGACGTTGAACGGACCAGGATTGAGTTCGAACTTGTGGCCGAAAATAGTGAATGTGTAGTTGGGCATAACGCGAGCCCAGAAGCAACCAACCCTACAACGTCGTCGGTCAGTGATTGTCGCCTTTCGCTTGGACGAAGACAGCAGCTTACGGATAAGAAACCAACTGCACGACGGTAGACGTGATGGTGATGGGGGCACGGCGAAGGGTGAGCAGGATGTTGCAGGCGGCCACAATTGTGCACATGACGGCACCAATGACCCAAGCGCGGATGGTGTCGACCGGCATATCCTCATCCGTAGGGGGCACCTGGATTCACGTTTGTGTAAGTCGATTGGCAATTAGAGGACAGACAGATGCTATGCAAAGCGGCGTAATGGAGAGCATACCGAAGCGCGAACTTCCGGGTAAGGAGAGTCCTCCTGGATGAGAGACTCGTCAATGGCCGCCTCCTTCTCGACATTGCCTGAGGCCAAGGCCTCGTCGATGTTGTCGAGCTTGTCGATGTCGAGGAAGGGATCCCATCGATGCTGCTTCCTGAAGTTGCGGAGCTCAGACTCGACGTTGTGAGACTCCACGGGAAGGACCTCGGCGCCGGAGGTCACAGCCTCGGCCTCGACGCGAGCGTCACTCTTGCCAAATCTAAAGCCCATCTTGGATGCTGTGCGTGTTACCACTGCAGTCAACCGTGGCGGTGGTCTTTGAGCAGCAGCTAAAGACGAGAAGAGCAGATGGGCCTTGAAGAGAAAGGAGGGAGCCTCGAACGGGGAGGGGATATCCGGGGTAATTATACCACCACGGCCGCCTCCTCCTCCTCCTCCTCCTCCTCCAACACCACCAGTCTTCTCCAGCCATGATCGCCTTTCAAGGTCACAACACCATTGTCTGCGCTGTGTCTTGCTGAGACGGGTGCTAACCGGCTGCGGGGGGGCGGTGGTCCCCCCTTGCAAGCATACAACAAGCCATGTACAGTATTACACTTGTGGCTGCATCTTCCCTCTCTAGTTGTTTCCCCGATCTGCTGCTCGTCAACCGGAGGTCGTCCTGTCCGGAGGAGGGACCCTTTGCGAATGGAGAAGGCGCCTGACAACGATGGTTGCGGCCAACCTCTCGGACTAGGGCCTCGGGGGCTAGTCCGCCATCAGGCAAGGGAGGCTCTGATTGGAGTCTGGAGAATGGGGGCGACAGGCCCTCAAGGGCGGTTGACAATGTCGGACAGAGCTTTCGTGCCAGGATGGCGTGCGACTTTGCTGGAAGTCGCCCCGGGAGAGGCAGCGGCCATGGTGGTACTGTTTGTGAGCCCAGTAGACATTGGTCGTCCATCAGCCCGCCTTGGTCTCAATAGGCTCTAGTGCTGGGTTTAGCCGTGCATGGTGAGCGCACAAGAGGCCCATTGCCAAGGCTCGCCCTCTCCAAAAGGTCCCTCTGTTGTGAGACAACGTGGCGATAGTCCCTCCGTTGAGAAGCACAAATGCTCCGAACCCCAGCGATAGGTTTGCGGCTCGCGACAGAGTGTGCCCACCTGCCCGATGCGGTCCTGCTTTGCCGCGGCACGGAAACCGCCCACAATCACCCCTTGGTGCCGCGCCATGCGACCAGGGGGGGTGGCCGCTTGCATATCAGCGAGCTATTTCCTGAATGGTGGTCCGTCACTCTACTGTATTCCTGGGTGGCCATTTGCCATTCCAGCTTTCTTGTCAAAAGGTCCCTCCCTCAGCAACAAAGGCCCTTTTGAGCGGCGCAACGGCCAGCGTTGGCTGGGACAGGTGAGGCCTCGCCCTCTGGCGTCCTTGGTTCCTCGGCTAGTGGATAGATTTCGTCTTGCCTAGTGGCGAATGGCTGGCTCTCTCCAGACTAACAGGGCCGAAGAAGCTGCAAGTCAGAGATATGGAATAGGAACAGGGAAAGAGGGAAAACGACATACATACAGAGACGAACCAGCCGAGGACAAGGATCTGCCCGCCGCAAGCTTGAGTAGTGATGGGGTCTCAAGTTGATGCTCAAAATGGATGATACGAGTGGCAGTCTTACCCCAGGAGAGGCCCAATAAGCCGGGTATGAGTGGTCGTCCAAGGCTGTTGCCAAGCGATGCTAAGTACATACGGTGCCTTATCGCCAGACATCCATGAGAAGAATCCCAGAGAAGACCAGAGACCAACACCTGTCTCAAGCCCTTATTCTTCTATTCGTGCAGCCATAGCTTTGAATTGCCCAGTGGTGCTTGAGAAATTCATAGTAGTAAATCAAGTCTCAACTCACTGAAGATAATACTTGATGCTTGGTCTGCTAGGGGTCAAGATCCGTCTCCATGGCTCGGCGAAGACTAATCGGCCGCATCAACAAGCGGTAGGTAATTAATAGTCATCGACTTCGTATATCCTTATCAGCAGCAGGCCAGTGAGATGTCTGTATGTAGGTGCTTGAAACAGCGCCATTATTGGAAAAGCCATGGCTCCGCATCGGGGGAGAGGGATCCGTACGAGGCGAGCATGGTTGGCCCGAGCCGGTTTTCCAATTCTCACCTACTTGTACACTCGCTCGCGTTCTCCTTCCATTGATGACAGGATACCATGACGACACACAGCCTGCTGGTTCTGGCCCTCCCGGTAATAGCCATGTGTCCAAGTCGTCAAACGTCCTCCGTAATATCTCGTGCTTGAGCGTGCAATCCTTGGGCCGGTACCGCTGCAGGTGCTGTGTGCTGTCGAAAGTTCGTCAGTAACGTCCGTGCGAGCAACACGGGCTCCGAACCAGGCGGTACCAACATCGCTACACCTATAGACAGGAATTTGGATCCATATCTGCGGCAAAAAGTGCCGAGAATCTATCCATCATTGCCCAATAATTGTCGAGTATAGAACAGAAGGGTTGTACATAAATGAATAGAAAAGATGGGGGAAATGGCGAGGACAATATGATGATCAAGAAGGTGTAAATGTACCGGGTGCCATACGAAGCAGCAGGTCGTACGAAGTACTCTGTACAAGGCTGGTGAAGTCATAAGAGTACATTCTGTCGTTCAGGATTCAGATGCTTTCTCTCTCGTTGCTGATAGCATCGGGCGGGCGGCATTCTCACCCTCCTCTTCTTCCCCTCTCTCCTCACCCAAAAGGTCCTCGCCCTCTGCATAATATTGATTGTTGTTGGTTCAGCCGTCGAATCAATTTTTTTTCGTTATCTGTATCTGACGGCATAGTTGCGCACACGAATGCAGAGACCCCGACAGAACTCCCGTTATCTCAAAGGGCAAAACTTCTCGTCACGGGCAGTATCAACAAGCGAGCATCGAGACAGCCGTTTCCGTCGGTTTCCATCCATGCTGCATGTATAAAAAGCTCAGCACATGGTGGCATTCTCGGATCCTCGCAAGTCATCGTCACTGAGCATCACACAGTCTGTTTCGCCCAGGCGACTTCCATCGTGAATGTAGTCATACTGCGCCCATACGAGGACAGGTATGGAGATCAACTGCGGTATTGCCCTCGACCCGGCACCTTTTTTCTCTCAAATGCTCCGGCACCTATCCAGCTGTCCCCGCATGGCCTGCATGGAGGGAGGGTTAGACTAGGGCCGGGGTGGCTGAAAACTAGACAAGGGGTGAAGACCCATGCATTGGCAACTGTTTTTAGATGCACTTTTGCTCGGCCAGATGGCGCTACTCCCGAGTCTGGAGCACCTGTTGGAAGAGTGCGACTCTGGGTCGCCGGTTGTCGCGTGCATTTGATCCATACATATAGTAGAAGAGATAACAGATCGTTCCAGTTGCCGTTCCTGTGGGTACCAAAGAGGCTGACCGGATGAAGTGAGATTGCAGAGTTCTCGGTACCAGCCAGCTTTGACGCAGTTGCCATCAAGTTGTGTGAAGATTGAATAAGGCATGCGGGCGGAGGAACACAAGAAAGATATGGTAGGTTTCTCGAAGTGTAAGTGTCGGCAGCGACGGGCAGACATCTTGTTCTCCCACGTCATCTCGTCTGCCCTCAACGCCTAATGCAACCATTTTGCTCTGGTAGGCATGTCTCAATGAGGCCCTGTACGTCGCAGTGAGTAATACTACACGTGGTAGTATTCCGTAGTAATAACTGTAAATGCACATCAGGGCCGTCCTCAGCCCAGCTGCGTACGCCATCCTGGCTGGCCCATTTGGTCCGTAGGATGAGTTGGCGGCTGCTGGCAAAAAATAACCTTAAGCTGCGTTCCATAGTTTGGGATCGACTTCTTCATGTGAAGACGACAATATTCGAAAACCCTCCGTGCTCGCCGTCCCACCATTGGCGATCCTTTGACGCCGACCTCCGTAGATGGCCATGGAGCTGCCCGAGCGGCGCAGTACGAGTACCTCGTATCGCAGTTATACCCCGTACTTTTTTGCAACAAGAGGGCCTTTTGGTTAGCCCAGTTGATGCCTCCAACTTTCAGCCAACAAGCCTCGTGGCAGCGGCATTGTTGTTTCGTAACATTGGCAGAACCTGGTAGTAGGAACAGCTTGAGCCCTTTTGTGGTCCGATGCTCCTCTGAAGTAGTCGGAGCGTCGATTCGGTCGGACGAAAAACGATGTAGGTCAGTCTCGGACCACGATTCCCCTTAGAATGATGCGCACAAGTCGCCAGGTGATCAGGGACATGTCTCTCAAAGTAGCTGCTGAGACGGCGCGGCTGATACCTGCCCAATCCTTCTAGTTGATCCGAGGCCTGGTGAGAGCCATGTCAGATTGATACTCCCCAAGGGGCATGGTTGGCAAAAGAACATAAGCCATTCCTTGAAATGTGCCGTTTGGTTGGCTGCACATAGGAACAGGAAGCAATCGCGGAATCTGTGTGCAATGATCCCGTCAAGTGGAAGTATATAGTGCCATGATTACTTCGTATGCGCTGCTGCTGTGGTATGAGGGTGGCTGTTTGGGGGAGATGAAGAGAGAGCGTGTGGCTTTGGGCCAAATGGTAGGAAAGGAAAGGCTCCGGTCGTTGTCTAGCTTCAACGATAAGTGGGAAGTTGCAGAATTGCAGAAAGGCGAAATTGGTCAATCGTGGGGAACGCAATGGCAAGCACTCTGTGTGAGCCATCATGCCTCCTGAGTACGAGCCATTATCGGCGGACTCTAAAGGCTATAGTCGAGGTGTTATCACTAGAGCTTGTCGTGTGCTCCCTCTTTGAGGCTCGGCGTCAAATCAACGGCATGGCCAGTCAAGTGAATCCTGCATGATGTTCTCTAACCAAGGCAAGAACCTAGATTATTCGCATGAGAACCCATAACCCGACCTGCAATTGTGTGGAGAGGCATCCGTCATTCTTCACCCCAGCTTTGTCGAGTCGTCTGGGGCGGTATGGGCCAACGTGGGCACGGTGTCATGAGACTACTTGAGCAAGCTGATGGTCCAGAATGAATGAACTTTTGTCAACGCCAAGATCGGTCTTTAGCGCGTACGCAAGAAGTCGGCCAACATTGGGCATTCGCCACGGGAGTTCGGCCAGCCCGGCTGCTTGCCGCGGCAGAAATACAGATCGTACACGAGGATCCAAAAGCCATAAGTGATTGTGAGCTGTCGGTTGTCGGTGCGTCTGGCTTCAAGACGTGCAACAGTCTCCATCGGGGTGAGTAGTTTTGTCGGTTCGATTCTCCCCCGACTCACGTCTGTCGTGGTATAATTCTCTGCGTCAGGTCTCCTGTTCCATACTTTGAGCGAACTTACGCGATGTTGGATATCTAATACCATCTTAATCAAGTCAGGGGAATTCAGCAGCAGAAGAACCAGCCGCGGGTAGGCTTCAAAGACGCATGCCCATCAGCCCTGCAACCCTTCATATCACTCGAGGACCTCACGCGCTCGTGATATAGTGACGGCCGATGATACCCTATCAACTCGACACCACTTCGGGGGTAGCCGAAGTTGCTGATAGTGTTGAATTTGACTGCTGACAGCTGCAACCAACGACCCAACCCATGTTGTAACGAGGGTGAGAACCGGTTCTCTGGACCGGACCTAGTTGGCCACCAACAATACACCTGCCATGGCCTCGTACCTAGACAGCCCAGGAATAGTTGCGTCGCCACGTGTCAGTCGCAGCTGGTGAAAGACCCGGTAAGCTGGCTATCTTTTCCCTCCATGTGGCGGCACATCGTTTCTCTTATCTTGATATTTTCCCATTTTCGACATCGACGATGCAAAATCCCGTCGACGCAAGCAGCCTTGCCCCTCAGGTTGAATCCGGGAAGAGGCCAAGGTCGACGACAATCGAACAAACGTATCATACAGGCTGTCTCCTTGTACTGTACACGGAAGTGGCTTGGGCGACAATGGACTTGTTCAAAGCTCGGTTGCAAACAGTTCATAGCCAAGCTTCGGCTTTGTCGCATCAAACTTTGCTTTATTTTCCGAGGCCAGCTTCTCGGCGCATTTCGTCTCTCCGTGCAGCTGCCTCCAGTTGCTGTAACCTTGCGGCTTCCAGGTCTGCCCTCTTCTTCCTTTCCTCTTCTTCTTTCATGACGGCCCAAACTGGTTCAGGGCGTTAGTCTCCGCCTTCATGGACAATGATTGACAATTTTGTCTGGAAAAAATCTTGATGGACAAACTTGGTTTATCAGACTTGGAGTACTCCTTGAGCCGCGTGACGAACTGGTCAAACTCCTGCTGTCTCTCCTCTCTGCCCTCCAGGCTCCTCTTGAGCAGTTCAGGATTGTACCTGGACCTCAGCTCTTCCTCCGTTGGCACCAGCCAGAAAGTTAGTGCTGGCCCGCCGATGCTGATGACGGATCCGCTGCGGTAGAGAAACGGTGATTAGCATCAAATGTCGTGTGCCCATCATTGAGTGCTGGGAGAGTCAAACTCCGAGTCAAAGTGCTACTACTCACCCCACCAGGACCTTGATCCACAGTCCCCAGTTGATGGGTTTCTTGGGAGGCATTTTGCGATTTTGTTGTTTGATATGTCTGGATGAATGAGATGATTCGGAAGGAAACAAGGTCAATGTGGTTCACGAGTTTCTGTTTGCGTTTCTTGTTGCGGCCGCTTCAAGGTTATGCCTGAGGGGAAGAAGCTCCTGCGTAAGTATTTCGGCAGTCAAAGAGCAGGCGTCATGGAATTTTGGTTTAGCGTGCTAGAGCTCCCGAAGTGGAAGGCGGTGAAGAAGAAGATGATTATGTAATTGCACCACAGCTGGCACATTCACAGAAAATTAGTACTAGGTAGTAACCGTCTACAACAGAGAGCCCAGGAATCAGGATATCACCATGAGTTCCGTGTATTCATTTTTAGCGAATGCCATTGAGGGAATAATGATTGACAAGATGCAGTGAATAGCTACAGATCTTGAGGATCCGTGGGACAGATCTACGTTGCCTGAGGCACGAAGAATAAGCTGGCGAGAAACGAATCAAAGAAACGCATGTGACCGATAGGGAAGGCTGCTTGGGTACCTAGTAACTCTTGCTCCGATGGCGTTACGAGGGCTGAGACCGAAGGAGCCAAAAGTAGTCGAATCGACAGAATGATGCAATATTGTCTTCACAATGAATGGCATTAGCTTCGGTGGCTGAGTTTCTGTTTGGTCGGGAGGCTTTCTGCTGCAGAGATCTTCACGTCATACCCTATAATGTACGTGCGAAATGGATATTACTTGCATGTATTCTGGGCAATGGAGCTCGAATTCTCCTGGATCTGTATGCTGGCTTGTTAATGTCAAATACAACCATCAGTCTCATTGCTTCCGGCCTGACTGACTATATGAAAATGCCATATTGCTCCAGTACTCGTCTGATTGGCATGGTAATTCTGACTTCGAGGTACGTATGTAGTATATTTCACGTGGTTGCAGGTAAATGATGAGGGGTGACACATATAAGGTCCTCCGCCAATGCGAATTTCGGCCCCCTTTCTTCCTAGCCACCAGGTCCATCGAGGCAAAAAAAAAATGAAGTTGCGATCTGTGTGGCTTGAACACACGACCTTCAGATAATTGGAGATTGAAGTTTGGAGGTACTTCAGTCTGACGCTCTCCCAGCTGAGCTAAGACCGCGACGATGTGGATCACCACAGAGCAAACTGCTCCATATTGGTGCCCTGAGGAAATTGAAGCAGCGCGATGGGGCTTCAGGCTTCCATGATTGACTCTTTCGTGGTTGTTCCCAACAAGACAGAAGAATGGAAAGAATGGGACACGGCAGAATCAAAGTGAAACTCGGGGATGATGTGCCGAGTTTCAATAAGGTGCCACGGAGGAGGATGGTGGGCCCCGCATGAATGTGACATGAAGGGGCGTGATTCTTTGGCTAGGTAGGCAATCATTATTGTGTGAACGAGCTGCCTGTCCTGTGAGTCAAGACTGTGATTATCAGCCTTGATGACGATGTTCCACGTTGAGACAAGGACTCTATGTAACAAGAGATAAATCCATGATGCCTACCAGTGTAACCGATCGATTGGTCCCAGCATCCCAAGTCATCATGTCGTCTTACAGCAGACTTGGCAAGGTGCTACAGATCGTTGGGCTCATTCAAACTGCGGAACTGCAGGGACCAGAGCTCCAGAAGGTGTGACCCTCTCACGACGAAACCAGTAGACCCGTCTATGCGCTGACATTCCGGGGCTACCTTTGGTTGGAAAAAAGCGACTAATAATGAACCTCAGCTGTGTTTAACAGACTTGAAGGATGGGGGATCAGCATCATGCATCTGGGACAAGGAAACGGCTTCTACTGTATGGGGGAGCATCTCGGCATATCCCTACTAAATGCAGTTTGAGTGTGATTCTTTAGTCTCTACGACTAAGCATAAAGATGGAATGAAACGGGACGGGCTGACAGCAACAAGCAGTTGGGGGGGGTTGGGGGGCTTTCAAAAGTGATGGGGATTGCTGTCGACAGCGCTCAGAATGCGGAGCACTTGGCAGGGACACAAACACCAGTCACGAGCCTGAAAGGGTCTTGATTCGACGCCACGGGCATGGCACCAGGGCACTGTGAGGCCTCACCTCAGCCACCAGATGAAATCGATTGGGCTGCGACCCCGGTCAGCGGCGGGCTGTCATGCGGACGGCCTCTTCAGGAGCTAATAATAATACGCCCGTGATGGTTGTAGCAGCAGAAGCCCTGTAGCCGTCGAGTTGGGATGAAGGAAGTGGAAAAGGCGACGAGGAGGCCATAGTATCGCGAATATCATAGATAATAATACTAGGTCCTGCGGTGCTGTTACGTCTGGGAGCGACCGTTTCCACCTAGTCCTTATACGATAGGATTACTGCAGGGACCGGGCATTAATCAAAGCACCAAGCAGTAGTCAAACACCCTCCGTCTTGTGCTGTGGCCGGGATTATTCTGCCGGTGTGATGCCCAACTCCGCTCGGGGTCCTGGCCGTCTCAAACCACTGCACGCGGTGTTTCTCCAACGCTTCTCCCATTGAATCGGGGGTCCCAACGCTGACGGGCGGGAAAAATTGACAGCAAAGCTTCGACGCTCCTTTTTCTGCCTCTATCGAACCAACAGTCACTCCCTTTGGTCTATTCATTTTGTGCCTGAGCTTGTGGACGACCAAGACTCAGGGCAGGGCTGTCGGAGGGTGCAAGCGAAGCAAGCAAGGTTTTGAGATTCTGTTCTTTTTCTCTCTCTCTCTTTGGATTCCCGATATTCTGTTGCTCCCTCGGACGAATTGCCAAAAGCCATCCATTCTTTGGCAAGCTGGCGGCTAATCAATGGTTTGTTGTTATCCTTCGTTCCCGTTGTTGAGACCCAACAACGCTCGCACCCGAAGAGACAAGACAAGAGACACATCGCCCAGTTCGAGACACGACGTCGAGCCCACGAACTGAACACACGCGCGCCTGACCGAACCCTCGAGGCGAGACACGATCGATCTTCTTGCTCGGGACACGCAGCTTGCCTTGAGCATCAGATAATACACCACGTACACGCGCCCTTGAAAGCAAGAAAGCAGCAAGCCAGCACCAGAACGACGGCACAAGCAGCGGGCATCCACGCGTGGCTTCAAGCGGGTGCCTGTGCGACCCTGTTGAGACACCCGACGGCGCCAACGTCTGCCGACCGGAGAGCAGCGCTGGGGTTGTCATCTCGGCTTGGTATGGGCCGGCAGAGACATCTTGCCGCTGCAATCTTTTGCCCTTGATCTCTAATCTCTCTTTTGTCTTCTTGCTGCTGTTCTAGCTGTATCCTGACAGCACCATCAGCATCGCGTTCGAGGTGCCTGCGGAAGGCAAAGAACGATCAGCGCCCTATCCAATTTTGTCTTGCTCCAGACGATACCAACACAACACTCCTTTCCTTATTCTCTTTTACCTCTCTTTCTTTCTTCTCTTCGTTTTGGCATAGGTGTTTGCATACCAGTCCCCTTTCGTAACCGCCAGCCATAGCATCCAACGTGCTTCATTCTATAGAGTCAGGAAATCGATACGAACGCCGAAAACGAGAGAAGGGGAAGAGAGTAGAAATCAAACCAGAGAACAAGTAATAATCCTAATGGCATACGACGGTGGATACAACGGGGCCCAACAGCGGCCGTACGCTGGTTCGGCGGCACCTCCATCCATGGCCAGAGGCTACGGAGGACCGAACGACTACCATCAGGACGATGGCTATGGCGGAGGAGGATACGGGCCAGAGTATGGAAACAACCAGCACCAAGACGCCGGCTATGGCCAAAGTCGGCCCGGCCCGGCGAGAGGCGGCCGTCCTCCGCCAGAGGGAGGCCGAGGAGGCCCTCATATGATGCCATCAGAGGGGCAGCGAGGGGCCAACTACCCCCCGAGAGGCGGCATGGGTCCTGGGAATAGGGGCAGGCCGAACATGCCTCGGGGAGGAGGCCCAGGTCCAGGTCCAGGTAAGCCTTTCCCAATCCTGCCATTATACTCGAGCCCGGACTTCCGTAAAGCCCGATCTTCATCAACAGCCTTGTTCCGCAACGCCCGACTTGACTACCAAACATCTCTACAAAACAATTAGAAAATCAAGACAAGATCTAACCTGCAATCATCATCTCTCTTTCTAGGTGGCCGGCAACCGATGAACAACCCTCGCATGAACGCCCCCGGCCCGGGGTATGCCGACGGCAACTACCAGCTCGCAGACCAGATGTCGCAGATGGACCTCAACGGACAAGGACACCGACAGCCTCCGACCCGAAACCCCTCCCAGAACTACGCAGACCCAAGACGCGGACAGCCCAGGCAGGCACCTGGCGGCTACGGAGACCACGCGGACTACGCAGACGGCGGATACGGAGCCCGGCCGCCACCGAACCAATACGGAGCGCAGCGAAGCATGACGATGCCGAACAGCGTTGCTGCTGGGCGAGGAGTCCCGCAGAGGCCGGCCACAACCACGGGGAACCGGCCCCCGCCGCAGAGAACATACCCTCAAGACACTCAGGGGCTTCCGCCGCAGCGTCAGTACAGCAATGCGGGAGGTCATGGTCCGGGTCCCAATGGCTACGGCCCCGGCCCCGGCCCCGGTCAGCATGTTGACGATGGATACGGTGCCCCTTCGTATAACCAGGCGGTCGACGACCTGTACGACTCTTACTACGACGAGCCGAGCGCCAGCACGACGCACCTCAACCCGCAGGACTCACGGATGCTGCAGACGCATGCCCGTCAGGAGAGCCGCTCCAGCATGCCCGACTTTGACGCCATCCCGGCGCACAGCAAAAGAGACTCATTCGAGCAGTCGATGCGGCCGGGCAACGAGCAGCCACAGCAGGGGGCTCACCAAACACCCAAGCTGAGCCACGCTCGATCCATGGTAGAGCTTCGCGAGCCGCAGGCGGCCGTCTTCGAGATGACGAGCGACATCCCTGCAGTGCCAGCAATTCCACAAACGCACGCGTATCAACAGCAGCAACAGCAAGGATATGGACAAGATGGGTACGGTCAAGGTTACAATGGCCAAGGATACGGTCAACACGAATATGACCAAGGGCACAATGATCAAGGATACGGCCATAACGGATATGACCAAGGATATGCCGGACCTGGAGGTTACTCTCAGCCGCCGATACCTCGAGGCCCGAGTGCGCCTCCTGGCCCGGCTGGGCAACATCCCGGCTTTGCCAACAGCCGCCCGCCCATCGTCAGGCCGGGCACAGCCGCTCCCGCGAACCCGGACAGTCTGCCCGCGCATCCGACGCCGGTGCGGCCGGGCTTGATGGAGAACTCGATGGTGAACCCGAATGCTAAGCCGCCTCCGGTCCGGAACTATGGAGGAGGTCCTCAGATGGGACAGCAGCCTGTGCAACAGTATCAGCAGCAGCAACAACAAGCACCCATGCAGCAACAGCAGCAGACGCGGTATTCAGGACAGTCGCAACATTCGGAGCAGCAACAGCAGCCGTATCCCCAACAGGCTCCGCCTCCAGTACGGCCCAAGGAAAAGGAGCCCCCGGTCACCCCCGGCGAGCTGGAGCACTTGCGGATGGTCATCAAGGGCAACCCCAACGACCAGGGATCTGCGCTCAAGCTGGCCAAGCGGCTCATTGAGGCCTCTGATGTCCTCGTTCCCAACATTCCCGACGCGAGAGCCAGATCCAAGGCCCGGGAGCGGTACCTCGCTGACGCCCACAAGATTCTCAAGAAACTGGTCAGCTCCCAGAACCCGGATGCCATGTTCATCATGGCCGACGGCACTGGCAGGGGCTTGTTCGGCCCCGATGCCGATTCCAAGGAGGCCTTTACGCTCTACCAGTCGGCGGCCAAGCTGGGCCACGCCGCGGCTGCGTATCGCACGGCCGTCTGCTGTGAGATTGGCCACGAGGAGGGTGGAGGCACGCGCAAGGACCCCATGAAGGCCATCCAGTGGTATAAGCGTGCGGCGACTCTGGGCGATCCGCCTGCCATGTACAAGGTCGGCATGATCCTGCTCAAGGGGCTTCTAGGCCAGCCTAAAAACCCGCGAGAGGCGGTTGGGTGGTTGAAGAGGGCGGCCGAGCGGGCAGATGCCGAAAACCCGCACGCCCTTCACGAGCTCGGGCTGCTGTACGAATCAGCCCAGGGCAACGATGTCATCATCCGCGACGAGCAGTACGCCCTGTCTCTGTTCCAGCAAGCGGCCGAGATTGGCTACAAGTTTTCGCAGTTCCGGCTGGGCTGTGCCTACGAATACGGGCTGCTGGGTTGCCCAATCGACCCCAGACTGTCCATTGTCTGGTACTCGAGGGCAGCTCAGCAGGAGGAGCATCAGTCCGAGCTGGCCCTGAGCGGCTGGTATCTGACCGGTAGCGAGGGCGTCCTGGGCCAGAGCGATACCGAGGCGTACCTGTGGGCGAGGAAAGCTGCTGTTGCCGGACTGGCCAAGGCAGAGTACGCAATGGGATATTTTACAGAGGTGGGAATAGGCGTCCCGGCCAACCTGGAAGATGCCAAGCGGTGGTATTGGCGAGCAGCCGGTAAGTTCTATCGATCTAGAAGGATACATCTCATCTGTGTGCGATTCATGACTGACGCGGTGTTGTTGTAGCCCAGGACTTCCCCAAGGCTCGAGAAAGGCTGGAGGACCTGAAGCGATCCGGAAAAGAGAAAGCTCGTCCGAGGGAGCGTATCTCGCGAAGTCGCATCGAAAAGCAAGACGGAGACTGTGTGTTAATGTAGAGATGATCAGCTTCTTTCTTCTTTCTTCTCTTCTCTTCTTCTCCTTCTTGTTGAGCTTGGTCTTCTTCTTGTGCATTGTAGGGGAATAGAGGAGAAGATGCAGCAAGGCTTCTCCTTGTTTTGGAATGCGTGGTCATGAGAAAGAAGCATAGAAAATCAGCAAGGAAAGCGAGCCAGGTGTTTTTCTTCCTCTTCCGTCCTTCTTCTTCTTCTTCTTCTTCTTCTTCTTCTTCTTCTTCTTCTTCAATTGTTAGATACCAAGTGGGTAGAATGGAATGGGTTCATGGAAAGCTGATGATGCTTCGACCGGTGACCGCGCATGTTCTTGATGCTCGTCCGGTACTTCCGCCGTGTTCCCTCATAGTTTCGTTTCTCTCCCGCCTCTTCTCTTCTTCCAGATTTGACGTAATGCAATCCGGGTTGATAACGAACCCTTTGTGAGGTATTATACTATGAACACGTAAATGACTCGATCAACTACTTGGCTTTCAGTAGAAAAGAGCCAGTGCCGATAGTCGCCCACGAGACGATGCCAAGGCTGAGCGGCGGCCGTCCAGAAGCGCCGCATGATGAATTACTCGCTGCAGAGTGACGTCGAGGATGGTGTGATCCGGGGTCATGTCGACCCTCTGAGGTGTTGAGCATTAGGATACGGAGCCTCTAGCGGCTGATCAGATATCAAACAACAAGCCGCAACGGGGGATTCGCTGCCTGTCAGAATGCTGGGTAAAGAGCAGTGCTCCATCGACTCGTAAGCCTGGCTTGCCTGCCGAGCATCTGGTTGCAAGGGCTCGAGGGGCGAATAGCCTTCGGTGGAACAAGGGATAAGCCCTGTGCTCGCTTCGACTCTTGTCATATTCCGTAGTGCGTAGTAGTACTGTAGTAGTGTAGCATCACCGCTTGTTTGCGAATCTTGCGGGGGAAGATTCTCGACCGCGTGAGCCGCAGCAGAAAACCGTCCCAATCCATGATCCCGGCCAGAAGATGGATACCCTTACATTTGCATCTTCGCGTTACTGTATTCGAGGCGAAGCGCTTCGAAGCTTCAGCAAGTTGCTGATCCAACGGCAATGGACGATTTAATGCTTCCAGCAATGAACGCGCCGAAAATTCGAATATATGGGGGAGCGCCCAAGCAGCTCAACAAAGCTCCTGGCTTCTTCTCCGTAGCTCCAGTGCCACAGCATGGCTAGTAACAGCACGAGGCGTCAGCCAGACCGGCTTCCAGGGCTCAATCCAACCCCCATGGTCCCCGCTGCCGTCATCAAACATGGAATGGCCAGGCGTGTCCATGGCGGGGAGCCGTTGAGCCAGTGGGGGTTCCCAGGCAGTGGCATGTGCAGCAGCTCGGGCGCTTCACCTGACTCGCCGTGATGGCTGCGGTTGGACCGTCCACTGCTGATTGTGCCATGTCCGGGGTCAGGGAGAGAACTAGTGCTGCAGTTTTGCTGCTGATCAGCCATTGTCCATCAAGGTGGTGGGTGCTGGTTGGCGCTGAGAGGAGGGACTAGCAGGGTAGTTGTTAGCAAGGCAAACGATAGGAAGCGACCCTTGTTTTACGACACCTATTACTGACAAGCCCTCGTCCCAAATCCTAGACAGACACTGGCATCATCAGCCGTGTCTTCTTCCTTCTGCTCGGGGTCCGATAACGTCTGGTCTCTTCTGTCCCGGTGGGCCATCCCAAGGCCAGATCTCGCGCTAGGTAGATAGAGGTTGCAAGATCTTGGGGCCTTTCCTTCATGATTAGCCAGCCATCAAGTCTGCTAAATTGTTAGCACGTGCGGAGCAAGAACGTTCGAGACACTGACTTCATTCCTCCACGCTCTGGCATCTTCCTCTCCTCCATCATCCTCTCTGTATATGTTGCTCTTCTTCTCCCCCTCCTCCTCATACATACCTTAGTACTCGCTACTCCTCATCTTCCCTCGTCTGTATATCAGGTTACGGTACCTACTTACCTCGCTTTTGATTCTCTGCCCTTATATCCTGTAGCTGCCCTCTCGCCCTCCATCTCGCTCGACGACGCGAAGCACACAAGCAAACAGGATATCCTGCTCTGGAGCAAAGCCTGCGCGTTGCTGGTCTACGCCAAATTTCTGTTATACGTCCTCGCTACCTGGCCAAGCAACTATAGACACGAGTCCCATTGTCCTCTCAGCATAGTCATCCCTCTTCGGCCGTTTTCTGGATCGCATCTTTACCGTTGTGGCGTGTCTCTGCGGCAGGTCTCAGAACTATTCTTAGACGGAACATATCAACACCAAAGAAAAGCGTCATATCTTCTCCCTCTACGCCTATAGACCCCCTTGGCTTTGCCCCCTTTATATTCGACTGCTGAATACACTGCCTCCATGTATCCTTGACCAACTTCTTTCGCTTTGGAAGTTGAGATCTTTGATAAACACCTACTCGAGCCAATATCCTCAAAGCGTGCGGCAGCAGTCTCTGACGTTTGGTCTCGTCGATATCAATCCAGATGGCGCCCGAAGGGCAAACCAAGCAAAGCCGGTGGCGGCTCGGCCGACACGGTGGTGCAGCAGCTGAGAAGGCTGGTGAAAAGCCTGGACCGACCAAATGGAGCATGGGCATGTTGAACGATCCGGAAACTATCGAGGTTCCAGGTGAGCAGCTGGCCGCGCTGTAACAAGCGTCCTTCTTCTTCTTGTTCTCTCTCCATCTTCATCACGCTTGAGCTTCATTGACGCCGATCTTGGTTCACAGGCTCTGTCTTGCTTCTGGCTAGTGACCGCAACGAGCCACTCGGCCTGCGCAATGTTCATGCTCGCACTTCTCACTCATCCATTCCGGTTGGCTTTCCTGTTGGAACTCCCAGGACGCCCGGCGGCACTCAGCTATCACCCTGGACTCCCTCCGAACCCGAGAAGCCCGTGGAAGAGACTGCCGGCAAGAAGAAGACGGGCGATGGTAAGATCATCTTGGATCCGCAGCCGGAAGAATCCGCAAACGATCCCCTGAACTGGCCCTCCTGGCGGCGAGATTGCGCCCTCCTTTCCCTGGGATTCTACTGCATGATCGGAGGTGGCATGACGCCCCTGATTGCTGCGGGATTCACCAACGTCGCGCAGGACTTTGACGTGTCTGTCGAGCACGTGTCCCTGACCACTGGCCTTTACATGATGGGCTTGGGCCTTGGGTCTGTCATTGCCTCTCCCACCGCCATCCTGTTCGGCAAGCGGCCTGTGTACCTCGCTGGAGCCATCCTCTTCATCGGCACCTGCATCTGGGCTGGATACTCGCCCAGCTTCTCTTCCCTCATCGCCGCCAGAGTCTTCCAGGGCGTTGCTGTGTCTCCGGTAGAATGTCTGCCGTCTGCCACCATTGCCGAAATTTTCTTCCTCCACGAGCGCGCGTACCGAATCGGAATCTACACCCTCTTGCTCTTGGGAGGCAAAAATCTTGTGCCCCTCGTCAGCGCCGCCATCATTGGTCGCTTTGGATGGCGCTGGGCTTTCTTGTATGTTGCGAATCTTCTTCACCCGCTTCTTGTTTGCCCAAGCTTGACTTCTAACCTGCTTTCGCCTTGCATTGTAGTATTGTTGCCATGGTCGTGGGGTTTGCATTCGTCCTACTCTTCCTCTTTGTCCCAGAGACCTTCTGGGATAGGACGCCAACACGGCGAGTTTCGAGACGACCTAGTTTCCTTCGCCGGCTGTCATCCCGCCATGCCGACCCTGCCCATGCATCGGCCGGTCCCCTCTCTCCTCGGGGAAAATCTCCGGAGGGGTCGCGATCCCCGGGGGCCATCGAGCGTCGCAGAGAGGTACACGTCGAGTTTACGCCCAACGTGGAGACCCCGTCTCATGAGGGCCAGGAACCCTTGGGTCAGGACGCAGAGCTGCCGTCTGGGAGTCCTCAAGTGGGATTCATAGTCTCGCCGCCGGAGAGCCACAAACAAGAGGGAGGCGGACCGGGGGCAACCAACCCCGGGGAATCCTCGCGCGGACCGTCAATCCACAGTCCCCGAGCCTCCATCACGTCTCCGCGGTCTAGCCTAGCCCCTGAACGCGGCCGAAAACTCCATTCAACAACGCCTCCCGTTCACAGCGGAGCCAACAGCATGGTGATTACCGAGTATTACTCGACAGCGCCCAATCTCGACAACGAAAGGTTCCCCTCGTGGAAGCTCAGAGCGCCCCCAAAGGTCAAGGCGTACACCCACAACCTCCGCAACCAGCCGGCCCAGACCTTTGTTCAGCAGCTCAAGCCTTATCATGGGCGGCTCAACAACGACAACTGGTTCAAGGTCATGGCTAGGCCGTTTATCCTGTTTGCGTACCCCGCCGTCCTCTGGTCCGCCGTCATCTACTCCTGCTCCATTGGTTGGCTGATTGTCATCTCCGAAAACCTGGCTGTCATCTACCGTAACCCGGACGGATACAACTTCACGGCTCTCCAGACGGGCCTCGTCTACGTCTCGCCCTTTGTCGGCGGCATCCTTGGCACCGGCGTGGCCGGTAAGATCAGCGACATCATTGTCCGGGCCATGGCTCGTCGCAACGGGGGCATGTATGAGCCAGAGTTTCGCCTCGTCATGGCCATACCGATCCTGATTACCACGTGCATAGGGCTCATGGGTTTCGGATGGTCTGCGGAGGAGAGGGACAGCTGGATTGTTCCCACCATCTTCTTCGGCATCACCTCGTTTGGCTGCTCCCTCGGCTCGACAACGTCCATCACCTTTTGCGTTGACAGCTACCGCCAGTACGCCGGCGAAGCCTTGGTGACGCTCAACTTCTCAAAGAACGTGCTCCACGGCTTGGTGTTCAGTCTGTTCATTTCCCAGTGGCTTGCCTCGGACGGCTCGAAGAGCGTGTACATCTATCTCGGCGTCATTCAGCTCATCTTCTGCCTTTGCTCCATTCCCATGTACATCTTTGGCAAGAGGGCGCGCATGTGGACGGCGCGCAAGAACCTCATGGAGAAGTTTTAGCAGGGAGCATACATGCATTTGTCTTTGTTTCTTTTTCTCCCAACGGGTCAAGATCGCATCATGTTCACACACGTCTTTCTTTGACGGGCATCATACGGCGTTTATCCTGGAGGGGTTTGTTTGTTTTCGATTTCCTAGCACTCTGATGCATTGGGATAAGTCACTAGGTAGTCTTGACGGCATTGGTTAGGAATGGATATCCCATTTCGCTCTTTGGTACATGGTTAGACATACCTGGCCTCCATAGCTGCATATATATATATATGGAAATCCCTATATATACCGACATCTGCAAACACTTTGGTCCATGAATCGTGACAGCAAATGGGGGCAGATGACACCAGGATTTTCAGCTTTGATGCCTGGCTCACAGGTAGCATCATGTTGCTCATACTGCACGCATGTTGTGCGTCTGTACGTCTCGAGTACCGCGATGGCTGTACCATTTGCCGACACCCAACAGAGCCGAATGAGAGCATCCAACTCAAGCTTCCGATCCAATGGCAATGCGCTGGTCGACCGTACAGTGCGAGCCTCCCTCAACAGGCACTTGTACGAAATGACACAACATGCATGATGCGGGCAGCGTCTCATGCGGTTCATGGTGCCCAACCTCCAAAAGCGTCTTCCTGGAGAAAACGAGAAAGTCAGGATTTGGTCATTCAGCAAGGTCGGATCTCGCCCTAGACGCTGATATCAGACCTTGAGCAGCTCTTCATCATCATCATGAATGGAAAAACGACTCGCGTCGCCTCGCCAATGGCAAATGGACACCTCGGTTCCGCTCAGGATTGGCGAGCTGCCACGCCTTGCCGATTCTTTCAGATGGGGTCTTGCACCAGAGGATCATCCTGCCCCTTCTCCCATATCACTGGTGTCGCCATTCGCTGTCCTCCAGAGCCTCAAAAGGTAACAGAGCCCCCCTTCTCTCCTGAAGATGCCAGCCGCGAGAACGTCCTGTTGACTCTTGTTATTATAGCGAGGCGTGCAATCCGGAAAATCCAGAACAAACGACCACCCTATTGCCACTGCACCTCCGGAAAGCGAAAAGCCGATTTGCAGATTCTTCAAGACTGGGAGTTGCGTATATGGGGAGAAATGCCTGTTCCGTCACGCTGAAGAGGACTTGGCCAGTCGGGAGCCCGCCCATTCCGCCCCTGCTACCCTTGCTGTAGCCGATGCAATTGACGTTAGTTGTCTATTCTAAATCTTCAGAAAGACCATGTCCGACCGTACTTTGTACGATGGATTGGTGGGTCAATCAACTGAAGAATAAGTGCTGACATGAATGTTGCAGGACGAACCCAAGAAGGACGACTTCTCGAGAACTATTGGAGGCGCGTTCGTCCAGTACGAGGCCGGTGCTCGGGTATCCAAGATCCGTCTGCCCAGCGACTTCTCCGCCGTCCGTATCAGCGGGTTGCCGCAAGGCACCTCTGAGCAATCGGTCCGGGATATGCTCGCCGAAAAGGGGCTCGACATCGGCGTCGACGATGTGTACATGTTGAACATGGATGGCAGCTGCGGAGCTTCTGTGAGATCGGATGATCCGTCCTTCTCCAAGAGGCTCTGTGTCATGTTCCACTCTGGCTACACGTGGCAAGGCGTCAAGGTATATGCGACTCCCATCGCTGCACCCATGCCCTCTGGCCACAGCGCTCGACGTGTGGACTGCAAAAAGGTCCATATATCATGGCACAAAGCGGTTCGAAATGTCTGGTTGAACTTTGGCAACGGGGATACTGCCAAGAGAGTGAGCGATCTGTTCTCAAAGGGCAGCTGTCGGATCATGGACCAGAAAGTCACCACGAAGCCAGCTACGGAAGCTCAGCCGGCTTTTCATCCTTATGCGTGGTCACCGTCGAGGAATCGGGTGAATTGGACAGTCATGCTGACTGAAGTACCGGCTGCCGCCGAGACGAAGGACATCATGCAAGCCATTACGCTGGAACGAAACAGGCCTCGGCACGTAGAAGTCGGCCCTCCCACGTATGCGACAGACGCTGAACGGGCTTCGGCCATGATACGCTCACTTCTAACAAACATTGGACCTCTGGAATACTTCGAGGTCACGTTAGAGACCAATGCCAGGCGAGTCAAAGCCACTGCTCGCTTCTTGGACGAGGCCGACGCTAGGAGAGCTGCCACGGAGCTTGACAAAAAGGAGCTCCCCTTCCATCCCAAGGCGCGGTTGACCATCCAGATGGTGTACTCGGCCAAGTTCAAAGCCGGTACAAGCATTTACGACGCGGTCTACCCCAGAATCCTGGCTCAACAGAAGGCTTGGAAAGGCAAGAACGTCATATTCAAGGCGTACAACAGCACCGACCCCTTGAAGAGGTTCAGGCTCTTGAAGATTGAGGGAGAATCGGCAGCTGATGTTGCGGTTGCCAAGGCGGACCTCGAGTCTATTCTTGGCGGCGTTGTTGCGAAGGGAGATGGCATCCCCCTCTGGGATTCTTCCCTCAAGGCCAATGGAAGGCTTTTCCAGGCGATCAAGAAGCTGGAAGCAGAGCTCTCCACGACCGTCATCCGAGACAAAGGCAAATCTGAGTTGCGCCTGTTTGGGTCTCAGGCCCGTTGCGAGGAGGTGGAGCGTCGGCTGGCTGAGCTGATACGAATCGAGTCACTGTCGACATCTGCCCGGGTTATTGAACTCGAACCTCACAAGTTCTTCTGGGCCTGCCATGGGGGGTTCAGGAAGATTGCTGCCAGACTCGGGCCGGAAAAGGCATCGTTTGACATCATTTCCACCCCGAAGAAGATTGTCATATCAGGCTCGCTAGAAGACTATGATGTCGCCCTAGCAATCATGGAAGGCCGAGAACAAGTCGCAGAGCCTGCCGTGCAGCATGAAGTCGATGAAGCGGCGCAAGAGTGTTCTGTTTGCTGGACAGAAGCGGACACGCCTGTCAAGACCCGGTGCGGCCATGTATACTGCCAGGAATGTTTCGAAAGAAGCTGCACGATGGGAGACGGAACTGCCGCAGACTTCGCCATCCTCTGCCATGGAAACCAAGGCAGCTGTAAGAAGGTCGTAGGGCTTGATGATCTTCAGGAGCATCTCTCTTCAGGAGCGCTTGAGGACGTGCTTGAACGATCCTTTTCGTCCTACATCAAGCGACATCCCCACGTGTTTCGCTACTGTCCCACTCCAGACTGCGGCTACATCTACCGAGTCTCCTCGGAGGCGAGAACCCTGAATTGCTCAAACTGCCTCAGGCCAACCTGCTCCGTTTGCCATGAGCCGCACGTCGGCATGTCGTGCGCAGATCACCAGGACATCAAGACGGGAGGCTACCAGGCGTTTATGAAGCTCAAGAAGGAGCTGGGCATCAAGGACTGTCCGACTTGTAAAACTCCACTGGAAAAGATTGAGGGATGCAACCACATGACGTGTATAGCCTGCAAGGCTCACATTTGCTGGGTGTGTTTGATGCTTTTCCCCAACGGCGTCGGTATTTATGCGCATATGGCGAAGCTGCATGGAGGGCACATTGACATGGCGGGATTGTAGATGCCGCTCTAATAGCAGATGTTAGCCTAGACCTATGCCGACACGAAGGGAGAAAAGGTTGATGTGACTGTACCCTTGAGTGTCTATTGCCCAGGTATGACAAGTTTATGCGCCATGATACTTCTTCCACTGTTCCCTTTGTTGAATCAAGGGAATTGGTGGACGCAATTCCTCGGCATCTGTTGGAGCGGCAAACTCCACCAACTATAGCACATTGCTCGATGCCACGATTCGAAGGCAAATGATGTATCTGGAGAATGTAGGGCATACATATGAATGGCGTTTAAAAGTTGACATTTTGCTTCGGCAAGGCCCTTTCAGTTGTCACTGTTGCAAAAGGGATGAGCGAGCGAGAATGTAGAAGATGGGAGTAGATCTCGGTGATGTATGCACTGTGCGAGCATTGATGCTTATATTCGCACCGTCCCCGCCCCCACCACGACTCTTTCCTCAAACTCATCGACTTGAACTTCCTCTTGATGTACATCTCTTGATATAACGTCAGATGAAGCAGATCTCTGTGCTTCATTCACCTGCTGTTCTATTAGGCAGGTTTAGTTAATGAACGTAGCGAAGCCTGTGCTCTTGTCCAGTTCCTCAATCTCACTTTCCACCAGACAATGTCAAGCAGGATCCCACCGCTTCTCGAGCCATATCTCGGGTTACCCGAGGAGGCCTCCCTGATCGTCTTGACGAATGTCATGGGAGCGACGTCAAATTGGCTCATTCTACGGTACCTCTGTTCAATACTCCAGGGACGGGGCATTGGCGGGGATGAGTCAGGGACAGACTCTGGTGTCGTGCTTGTGAGCTTCATGAGAGACTTGGCCTTTTGGAGAGAGGGCGCAAGCAGATTAGTGAGTTTTTGAGACTTTATTTTTCCCCCATCCAGGCTTAAAAGTTCGTATGCTAATATCAAATACTCTTTCCGCCAGGGTTTGGACTTGGACGGCCTGAGTAGAGCCGGCAAGTTCAGTTTCGTAGACGGACTGACAGGCCTGCTGTCAGGAGGCCAAGGGTCAGAATCTACCGGGGACAGAGGGCGAATCCTAAAGAGTGGCAAGCTGGAAGACGTGAGGAGAGGCATCGAAGCAGCCATTGGCGATGTGAGAGCGAGTTCCAAAGTCTTGATCGTGGATCAAGTAGACGAGCTGCTGGCGATATCCGATGAAGATGACGTGACAGCCCTGGCGCTGGAGGGAATGCTCTTTTCCTTAAGAGAGGTGAGTCATGGCGGAACACTTGTCGTCATTTCAGCGCCATCTCACGGGCGGAAATGGATATCGCGCCTGATGGGGAATGAAATAAGCTAACAGAAGAATGCCAGCGAGTCCACGCGATGGTTCTCGCCTTGTCCGCAGACGATGCTCTGCTGCGCTCTCAAAACACATCGTTGGAGCGCTCTCATGCGGCGCTGGTTCTGGCGCAAGCGCATGCGGCCGACCTGGTCCTCAGTCTTAGGATGCTGGACACGGGCGTGGCGAAGGATGTCAGCGGCGTGGTGAGGGTCGCAGTGCGTAAAGAGGAGGACGAGGGTGCAGAGTATTTGTACCACGTTGGGGCAGACGGGCATGTCAAGGTTTTTGAGAGGGGGACTTGACGTTGGAACACACCTATACAGGGTGATGCTGAAGCGGCTATGGTGATAGTATCTTGAGGCACATCTGCCAGTGATGGAGCTGAATATCGGGCATTTGGGTAGAGTTGGATAGGCGCACGGATGAGAAGAATAGAAAGCATGCTACCTACCAGACCATTGGCTATGATTCAAGGCACAACACATAGGTATTACAACACATAGAGCATCTGATCACTTGTACTGCATGTAGAGGCAAAATGAGAGGTCAAGAGTGAGGGACAAACGACTTGAAGAATCAGGAATGTCATTTCAAGAGACTCCTCTCACCAAGATCCCCTAACGGAATTTCCGGCGCGAAAATCAAAAGCAGTCGAGGGTCCCTTTTTTTCGATAACACCATTTGTCCCATGCTCCAGCCGCCTTCCTTGATCAATCGCCCAAATTTACATCCACCGCCACCTCCACTCGAGTCCATATGCATGCAGCGAGAAGAAAAAAACAAGAGAAGAACAGAAGAAGACCCGAGAAAAAAAAAAGAAGGAGGAAGAGTTGATCCGGCAGAAACGTCGCTCATCACTTGGTAGAGGGCAAGAGAATGAGTGAGAAGATGCAAAAGCGTTGTCTCTTGTTCGCCAGGACTCATTTGACCTCATGGACGCGGATTATTGTTCTTTTTTTGGTTTCTTCTATTTTCCTCGTTTCTCTCTCTCTCCCTCTTCTACCCTTTTGTGCATAAGATCCGGTGTAGCGACGAAGAAAAAAACAAAAAACCAGTAGAAGCAGAAAGAGAGCTCCGAAACGCTCCACACAAAGGTCACTTAAGACTCCTGCTCAGCGGTCTTCTTGCCAACCCTGGCGTTCTTGGGGGCGCCGGTCTGGAAGCCGTTCTTGAATCGTCGGGAAACGTCCTTGAGGTAGCGGCAGCGACCAGTGCCGACGGTCCTTCTCCGCTTGGCCTTCTCGCTCCAGTTGTCTGCAAGAAGATTATTTGTTAGACGTCGGTTCTCGCGCTTGAATAAGGTAGCGGGACAGAGGAAGACAGAGTTGCGTCTCCTGTGGTGTGGTTGGAAGGACGGATGGGAGTCCGGGAGAGCACATACACTTTCGCATCTTGGCGGCGGGGTATCCGCAAGAGGCACACTCATGCTTCTGGACGTGCAGAGAGCGACGACCTGTTCCAACCATAATCAGTATGCCAAAATTCATTCGTCCAGGCGTTCGATTCGGTCCGCCATCTGTCGCAATTGACCGCCCTCGGGTTGAATTCGTCGAGACGAGAGCACACTTCTCCAAGCCCAATCGTTGGCTTCCCCAGTGGCTTCCCTTTCAGTCTTCCTCTCCAGTCCGTCGTGTCTCTGGCGGTAAGTCTCGATCGAATTTTTTTCCTCTCGGGGGTTCTGTCGTTGCGCGGAGGCATCACGAATGCCGCGTTTCCGGTGTATTGAGGATGGGAGAAGAAACTAACCGCATCGTCGGCAGAGAGTGTGCGTCTTGTTGTGACGCTTACCAAAGCTGGAGGTACCCTTCGCTACACACAGAATCAACAGTCAGCCTTGATTCCGCATCATGACCCAGCAGAGGTTCTTCGCCAGATCCCGTCCTCGATTCTCCCTAGGAATTTTAGGTCCTCGCGCAGCATCTTTCGACAGGATATGCAAAGCTTTTCGGGGAGGGATTTCGTAGGCACGGGATCTTCGAGGCGGCGAGCAGGAACAGCATCAAAACGTACTCATCTTGGCGGTCGGTGGTGGTTAGGCGTGAAGCTGGGGATGACGATTCACAGATTGTTAATTTGGGGGGAGAGCAACGCCTTTTTCGCGGTGGAGTGTCGAATTGCCAGCCCTAATTTTTGCGTGGGAGTGGCGTGGGCCTGAGCGCCCGTCTAATCCACGTGATGATACCCTCTCGCCTGCGCACGTGATGCCACTTTTTTTCCTTATCTCATCCGGGAGCACTCTGGAGCTGGGTCAGCGCATCTTTTTGCGGTCGGATAAGGTAAGGTACCTATCGGGGCAGTCCGCTGGTGTAAGTCGGATAAAGCCTGCATCATCTCTTTGATTGAAGTTGAGAGCATTTATTATAGTCCAACCCAGGGCAAGTCGACCTGCATCTGTATATTATGGCATAATTATGCTTCATCTGATTGAGACTACCATGCACTGTACGAGGTCATTTACTCCTTATCACGACGACTGGCTCCAAGATATACCTGTTCATGATTCTCTCAGTCACTCTTCCGCTTTCCTGCGCAACGCAATTGAAAGAAACACCACGCATGGCTCTCGGGGATATATATTCAAATTCGGCTTGTTTCCTCGTTTGGCATCGTTGATCCCAAGTCAACTCTCTCATATCGAAAACGAGAAAACAAAACATCCAAGTACCAGTATAGTCGAGGTTCCCTTAAACGCCATCCCTATCCGGCCCCGGTCATCATAGACTGCATACGAAGAAAATGAAGCAACCCGAAAAAGCAGATCAAGCATTGGAACAAAGAGGCATCCATATACACAACCCATGTATATGCCATAGCCCAGAATCAAGTTTGCTAACCATGTCAACGCCGTACGTCCAGCTGAATTTCGTCTTTCTTGCCCTTGCTATCCATCGCATTCAGTTGCCTCCTAGGGCCATTGTGATGGCCCGATGATGTGACCCGGAGCAACTTTCATCGATATCGCCTCTCCTCTGGCGTCCATGGTATGCACGGCCGCGTCATTGCCCCACCAGTGAGGACTGCTCATGTTGGTCAAGTAGAGTGTGAAGAAGATGAGCAGTGTGGAGATGATGAGACCACAGTCGAGCGCTGCCGAAACGACGTAGTTGTACTGCAGCCACCAGCCCGTATAACGTCGCCTGATGAAGTAGTTGAAGACGACGCCGGCGAGACCCCAGCAGAGGTAGATGTTTACAGTCGCCGGAGGCAGCTGACCAGTGCCTCCGAAGATGACGGGCGAGCTGACGTAGCGCCAGAAGGACTTGGGCCAGCGGCGAGCCAGCAGCCAAGTGGCAATGGGCGTGATGGCTCCAACGAGCCAGAACCACTGCAGCGATGCGTAGAGAGCTCCGTGGCTAAAGATGCGAGCGGGTCCGATGGCGCCCCAAATGATCGAGGCCGTGTAGAAGACGCGGCCACCCGGGCACGAATAGCCGTTCTCCTGTTGCTGGTCGCAGACGTTGGGGATGTGACCCAGAGCCCAGTTCATGACGGCAATCTGCACAATGGCGGACCAGACAGAGGCCAGAAGCTGCGAGGTGAACATGACGCGAGGGGGCACCTTCATGTAATGGCCGAGCTTCAGATCCTGGGCAAAGTACAAAGCCTGGGACATGGAAATGTAGCCATAGTTCTTGAACATCATCATGGCCAGGGGTCGGCCGGGGACCATGTATCCAATGATGAACTCGGTCAGGACGTTGAGACCGAGCTGGATGTTTGTGATGGCTTGGACGATGCCGATGGGGATAAGCCACACAATCGGAAGCAGCAGACAGACGACAAATGCCCACACGGGGAAGCCGGTATCCCAGCCGGCGACGATGCCAAAGGAGATGGCCACCATGCCAACGAAGAGCGCTGAGTACATGACGTTTGTTAGTACTTGCTTACAGCTTCGTGATGTGGAATGAGATACAATGCCGGGGAAAGGGGGAGCGTCACATACCTGCGTACCACCAATCCTCGGCGTCGCGGTACTTCTTCATCAGCCGCATGTGAACGTCGTCCTCCTGATGGCGGGCCAGCTTAAACTGGTTCCAAATCTCTTTGCCATGGTAGAGGGCAACGTGAATGAGAACGGCGGCAACGGCGGCAAATGAGAGGGCATAGGCGAGGGCAAATTGAGTCGGCAAGAAGAGAGGCGAATACTCCTTGTATGCTGTCTCGTTGAACTTTAGGTCATTCCCCAGGATTCGCGAAACGTTGTAGACTTGGCCCAAGTTGTCGTATGAGTCGGAGGACTGCACAGGAAAATAATCGGAATACCAGGTGCCGCTGAAGTGGATTCCCATGGAGATGACGACAAAGAAGATGACGATGCCGCCCAGCACGTTGGCGATGGCATGAAACGGAGGGATCAGAGGCGAGCCCACGAAGCCGCTGTATACAGACCAGTCGAAGGAGGTGGGCATCAAGCCATATCCGTGGATAGGTCCAAAGATCTTTTGGACGACGACGCTGTTCGGGACAGCCCAGCAGACCCAGGCAAAGCTCGAGAGGCCCCTGAAGATCCATCCGGGGAACCAATACCAGAGGAACGCGCCAAATCCGACGATGAGGAAGAGCTTGTAGCGGCCAATGGACCAGCCGTTTGTCTTTGACGGGTCCGATGGCGAGTGGTCATGCAAGCTGTAGAAGAGGGCGACGTTGACGAGATCGGCGGGCCAGATCATGGCAGCGGGCCAGACCAGGAAACGGCGGGCCAGACCGGCCAAGCCGTATCCGGTACACAGCGTGGTGATGCCGAAGAGGAGCTGGAAAGCCCAGCCAAAGTCCTGCTTGTAAAAGAGGCGCTGCGCCAGCAGAACATCGGTCGCGTACAACACGCCACCTCCATAGGCAGCCTAGGGCAAAGACATCATCAGCCTAGGTCGACGCAGAAAGGGTGGTTTTCGGTCAAGCCCCTTTGCTTTTTCCTTCTGCAGTGACAGGTTAACTTACGTTAGACATGGCGACAATGATGACGTGCTCCTTGTGGTTGAACTTGCCAGGCCGGAGGTTGAACTTCAGGCCAAAGACGTTCCATTCCTTGTCGGGCATGACCAGGTCCCAGCCGCGGCCGATGGGATAGGCAATCAGCTGGATGACATACGTCGTGATGGCGACGCTCGGGTTGCGCAGCGAGAAGAGCATGTTGACGCCAGAGCCGACGGTACAGAGAACGAGGCCGATGACCCAAGCACGGATGGTGTTGGCAGGGACGTCGACATCATAGTTTCGAACAACGGCTCGCACCTATAAGAGTAGAGGAGAAAGAAATTTATCCCATCAGCTTACACCTTCCTTGTCTGAAAGGGCTAGGTAGGTGATGTCCTTTTCCTCCGTGCAAAGATGTCTGAAGTCTCGTTTCATCACCCTCAAACAGGTGCAAAGAACCAAAATGATCAAAGTCATACCTCGGGATACGGGCTGTTATCCTCCATGAGGGCGTGCTCAATCTCGAGGCCCTTCTCGGCATTGCCGGTCGCAATAGCGGCGTCGACATCGTTGAGGTCGTCAATGGGCAGGTTGGGGTCGAGCTTGTGCGCCTTTTCAAACTGCTGGAGATGCTTGAGATGCTGCATGCCGGGCGTGTCCGTCTCCAGAGGGCCGGGGATCGGGGTGATGTGCTCCGGCTCATGGCGCCGGCGGAAGAAGGATAACGGCATGTCGACGGTGAGAAGCCGATGCCTTTCAGGGACGTCGACGAGTCGCGGCGCTGGTTCTGCGCGGTGTTTCTGGCGTTGCCGTCTGCTGCGACTTGTCGCCCTTTTCGTCGCTTGATGATGGCTGTTCCCCGCCCTGGTTGAGGCAACAGATCGAGTCGAGTCGAGTCGAGTCGAACCGTATGGGGCCAGGTCTGTCTGGCGGACTTGGCTCTTCTCTCTCTCTCTCCTTCTCGCCCTCGGTCTTTCTCTCGCTCGGCGAGGAAGGATTGTAGGTCGGCAGAGATGAGAAAAGAGAGCAGAGTGCGACGACCTACTGCAGCACACAACAACAGCAGATAATCGCTTGGGACGCTAACCCCATGGGCTGCAACAGTACATGTACTCGGACATACTACTTGTACATACATGCTGCAATGCCTCATAAGTGCAGCTACTACCTAGGTAGCTACCTACCTTACAGCACATCTGCGCCCTACCAATCACAGACCCTTGTTTGTGACTCTCTCTCTCTCTCTCTCTCTCTCTCTCACGAGTCCAGGCGACGACTCCATCTCTGATCAATTTCCCCGCCAAATCATGGGCAGTGTGGCGCTCGAGCCCAGACCGAGACGAGACGAGACGAGACGGCGCATCACAGTGTGCGGCTAAGGCGTCGTGCCCCTGTCGGTTCCTGTCATCCACCATGTGCCAACAGACGCTGCTGTGTGCCACAGGACGAGCAGGACGAGGGAGAGAGGCTCGAGAGGGCTTTGAGAGGGCCTGCTAGTAGGCTTGGCTTGGGGACGACGACGTTACTGCGGCTTGGTTGGCTGAGCCGGTGCCAATTCTAGCGATAACCTGCTCTTCCTGGGCAACGACGGCGTCGCAAAAAGCCAGACCTTCCTAAAGGACCGTAGCCGAGCGCAGTTCACCAAGCCAGCATGTGCTTCTGACACACATGCTTGCCGTGCCTAGCTGCGAGGCGCAAAATAGTCTGCTTCCATCTCGCCCGCCCAGCCAATGATGCAGCCAAGGGGGGTCCCTAGCCTCGACTTCTTCTCCAGGGTGAAGGCCCTTATCGCCCCCCCCCTCGCATGGCGTATTTCTGACTTGGAATCGCGAGAGGCAGCTGAACCCACGATAGGCCGAGTCCTAATCTCTCTCTCCCCTCAGAGAATCCGATCTCGGGGACTGCAGGTGAGTGGCTTTGCCAGCGCGAGCTGCGACCGGCGAGACGAAGCTGAGTTGAAGGAAGATTGTTGTCCAGGTTATAATCTCCCACGTAATACCCAACCCAACGGAAAGCGAGAGAAGAAGCAGCACAGGCGACGTTCCGTCCTCGTCACTCCGCACTGTACACAACAAGTGGCCACGCCCAGGCACGCGCAGGGTCAATCCGTTCCCCGACAGCGTGCAGACGCCACAGAGAGAGAAATTCTCAGCTCCCCTGCAAACCCGGGGTTCCAGGCCCTCTGATATCTCCGATCGACGGGTCGACGGTATTATCTCGTCCATCTCTCTCTCTCTCTCTCTCTCTCTGCTAGGCCCAAGATATGTAACTCCAAGTCAAGTCGTCAATCAACGCCATGTCAGTCTCTCCATCCGCTCCATCTGCCCGACCTGCGAGAGCTTCATCATCACCCACGCAAAGTACCTACAAAACAGCCGCTGGCCATTCAGGTTGCCTTCACCCCAATGTTCCTCTTGTACTCCGCTCCGCCACCCGACAGTGTGGAACTTTTGATGCCGACCGGCCAAGGCAAAACAGAAGTTCCAGGTCCCTCTTCCGGCGCCGTTCTTCCCACTCTCGAGTGAGAGGTAATACCGCACATTAGAGGGCACCTCAGCTGCCGCGCTCTAGATATTACATACCTCCCGAGTCCTCACAAGGCGACCTTTCTGCGCCTCGACTTCGGGCACTTTTTGTCGGCGTCAGGTTTGCTGCATTTTCGGTTTCGACTTTCGTCCTTCTTTGCTTATATTCCCCAAGCCCTCCTTCGCAACGGGACCGGCTATTGTGCATGAGTCTTTTTCATCCATGTGAAAATTGTCCATTTTCCCCACGTTGACGCCACCAAAGCCAGAAGGTGAATCTCTGCAACTTTGTCATGCTCTACAAACTCACCACATGCCACACGTGTCATGAAACGGAGAAAAGGCAATATGGGCTTATATAGGCTTTAAAAGCTCGAGGCAAACACCAATGTCAGATGCCCAATCATTCCACCAACTTCATCCATCTCTTGTACTGTCAACGCCCAATGTGAGGTCATCGCCGTAGTTGGAGTGTGCTCGACATCACCAACGCTGCTGCAGAGCGTCTTCTTAGTGTCACTTGTAATACGGCACCGTTATCAATTGCAAGAGTCCATGCAACTGCTTGCTCGAGGAAAAAATATCATCGCATCCTGGGCAGACAGATGGCATCATGGAGAGTTACTAGTTACCTACATTGCTCCTGCAGAGTAATAGACGGCCTATTGCATCCTTTGGCAAAGTATACGACAGCGGACGCATAGAGCCATTGTCCAGTCGAGATCACTCCTCGTTCAGCAACATCTAGTGACTTATCGGTTCCTTGTCTTTGTTTTTCTTCATCAATCGTAACTCTTTCGGGCTCAAGATATATATACAACAGCCACGGCTGCTTCAAGCAATGGCTGGTCATCCCAGATAAGTACAAGGGATCCAAAAGAATCATTCAGGCCAAACGTAGAAATCCAACAAGGCCCAGTTACAGTGGATTCAGGTCGGCGACATGGCCCAACGAGACATTCCACAGCGTGGTCCTCCCGTGCGTAACCTCTTTCCACTCTTCTGATGCAAAAACCCCCTTTGCATACTCTTGCACTCTCTCCGTCAGCAAGTCTTGTCGCCTCACATCCGTCAACCTCGCTATCAGTGCTGTGGCGTGTGCGTCCAGAATGGTCGGCCTGTCTCCAAATATCCAAAGCTGCCCTTTGTTGTACTCGTTGAGAGCTTCATCAAGCTCCTCCACGAACGCACGGGCCTTGGCTTCTACATCGCCGATGCTGGCGGGGGTGAACATGTTGCTGTAGCATAGCTCGTGGCTAGACAGAGAAAGGAAGAATGCTCGTCAGCAATGCCTCCAGGCCATCCAGTCGCACCTGGATGAACAAACTTACAAGACGCTCTTCAGCTCCAATGCTCTGCGATGATGCTCCGTCAAGTCCTTTTGTTCCAGCAGCTCCGCAGCTCGATTGGGAATCCCATGTTTCTTCTCTTCGCGCCCTATCGTCAGGGCCATGGCGTGGAAGCTGTACAACTTGTCCATGATGCTCTGTATGGTGGTTCGATAATGGTCGGGCACAAGCTCCGGCTGCTGCTCACATAGCCATTCAGAGATGTCCCGACTGTCCGTCAGGGGCGTTGCCAGCGCCCGCGAGGTGAGTGCGGGCACCTTTGCAGCGTCAGTACCGAGGCCGTTCGCTTTTGCCACCATTGGGGCCATCAAATATACTGGATATCCATCTTGTCAAGAGACTAACCTGGCCTCTTGAGTTCACCAACGTAAGATACTCTTCCGAAAGATTTTCTTCTCTGTGGAGATTGACCAACTTGATTTGGACCTTGGGAGCCGTGTCAGAATTCAATCGACTTCCCAGGACGAGCCCAAATCGTATCATGAGCGAATAGAGTGAAAACGGAAAGTAGTGGAGCGTGTAAGAGTCGCTCTCGGCCGCCATGGTCATGTCGTCAAAGTCAACAGATGAGCTGTAACAGGATGTTGGGCCTTAGGGGGGGACTCGGCAGACTCGATCCAGTGAAAGGCCGGGCTCGAGTGGACTTGCAGTTGGTTGAAGAATCCCAGATGTGCAGCGGCAGCCCGGTGATGCTATATCTCTTAAAGGTCGAGCCTATGACGGTAGCAGATGTAGTCGGCGGAAGTGTCTCTCATATCTGATATGGAGTTGTACGATCCGGGGGCAGTGGAGCCCAACCCCCGGACCGGCTTCGCCGTCGCGTTCAAGATCGGGCGCCGCTCCTGGCCCCTGTTCCCTCAGCTGCGCCTCACTACGCCTCACTCTCACCGAGATTTCCACGGCATTGGCTGTTCTCCGTATGACGAAACGCACCATCCGTCGGGCTCCTCTCCCCTCTCCCCTGAATCTGGGGCAATTGCATCATACGACGATTCTTTCTCCAGCAGCCGCTTGTTCGTCCTGGGTGCGTCACCGTCGCTTCCGTCACAGCATTGGCCTCGTGGTGTAAATAGCTGTTCCCGCATTTTTCAATTGTCGATGAAGCCTGGCCTGCTCATCTCAGCAGTTGGAGGAGGAAGAGGAAAAAAGGTTAGGGATCCATTGAGGGAAGATCAATGTGATCCGATGGTGCGCGTTACTGTGTCTACCCTGCATCTCAAATCTGAAGCCGTCTCCCAGCTCAAGACAGCAACCTTCGTCAGCCCCCCAGAACATCCGCGATAGATCCCTCTCATAACATCAAGAGATATGGCCATAACTTCATGTCTCGTAAAATGTCTTTAACAAATGTCGTAGTAACGCTTCTTCAATAGCCGTCGTGAGCTGCAGGGCATACCGGCACGAGTCCCACCGATCACATGTTCCTGGGACGTGATCAGCAGTGCTCTTGTGGATATTGTCGGTTCTCAATCCCTCGATGTTGTCATCAGTGAGAGCCCTGTCCGCTGTAGTACTTCTCTTGTGAGTACCTAGATAGTTTCAGCGCCTCATACCGATAGCACCAGTCCTGAATTCGATCCGCCGGCATACCGCGTCGAAACTGATGGCCCACTGGCCGCGGTTGGAGCACTGAGCGAATAGAAAGAGGAGGATATGAGAGCAATACGTGAGCCACTCACGCGTTACAGATACTGGCGAAGAGATCCACGAACAAGATTGATGAATCTCACGGAATGGAACGACCGTCTAGCTTATACAGAGTCTTCAACCTGCCGGTATCAAGGGGCCTGCGGATGCATGGTGCTGAAAACACTCAAACCATCCGTCGGTCGAGTCCATGGAAGACTTTGAAGCCCGCATCTCCTTTGCCTCGTCGCAACACGTTTTGTTCTGAGAGGCTCACATGTAACAGAGTGGGAGGCCAAGACACCATTTCGGCCAAGAACAAGACATCAAAGAATCGGTCCAGGCGAGACATCAGCCGTCTCCTTACTTGCCAGCTTTTAGACTACCAGTATATCTGCTGAGATGTCTCACCGTGTACTTTCTCCCGGTGAAGGCGATCAGGCAAGATTCGCCAGCCTTGATAAACATGAGTCTCTGAGATCTTTCAGTTGAGGAGCGTAGCACATGATTTCCGTTATCACTCTGGTTCGTCGCCAACTTGGAGCCAACATACGCTCCATCTTTCCTGTTGCTGTTGAAGGCGGCTCACTCTCACTGTGAATGTCAAGTCCATTGAGTTTCTTCGTGCAAGATGCGTTCGGAAAGCCGCACTGCATGACAGTGAGAGCACTTGGCTAGATATGGAAGATTGAAACCCGTATCTTGGACCCTTTGGCCCCATCAATAGTCATGTTCCGACCAAGGAAATAGAACAATTACGAATGAGTGTGATGGGGACGAGGCGTCAGGCGTCTACGCAAACAGCAACCAAGGGTGAGCTGTTTGCGCATAAAGAGCGAATAGAGGGGAAGCTGTGAGAATGGGGTGTCAAGAGCTGCCCATGAGCGTAACCCAAGCAGTTGACTCGATAAGCCAGCGTCCATGGCCATGAACAGCATACGATGGGCTGGGGACATCGGCTGTGGGATGCCTAATAGCGGCTCGGTATCGCCAATAACGAGTCACCTCAAAAAGTAGCTAATATCGGCATGTGGTACGAACAGCCTACCTTCAACATTGGATGAACGTCGCCGCGTGAGACAACTGAACAGGACGGGGGAGCCTCCAATGGCTATAATGGAAAATTTACAAATGTAATAAGAAAGAGGCAACTCTGGATCCTGGAGCGAGATACCATGTGTCAAGGCTGCATGCTAAGAAGCTACTTCAAGGACGAAGATACTTGACGACTTCTGGGCCGACAGAAAGCAGTGATAACTTTCCGAGAGCGAGAGGAGTGATGTCGTACCTATATGCGATACTGTTGTCATAACGGGTGCCAAGTAGTCTGAGTGTACCTCCAGGCTGAGAGGCATCCGCCATTGCTTGGTACATGGGTGTGAAGCTGGCTTCATGTGGTCACGGAATATGTATGAGAGTCCATGACATGCCAATGCTAAGCAGCGCCACTAGACGAGCACTTCGCATGGGGAGGCATCGACCGGTGGGTACGCAGACTACCTAGAATTCGTCATGGGCCAGCGTTCTCTGCACTCGTACTCTGTAGATGCAAGACTGATACTCGTGGTAGTACGAGTATGTACATACCTTACAGTACTCGTAGTACCTGTAGCAGATCATAAGGTACAATCCTTGGCGGCTGAAGCTCCGAGTGATCGACAGGGGGAACCGCTTTTCGGGCTGGGGGATTTCAGGGGGGCGCGCATAGCCAAAACAACGCAGACCTGATAATCCACACAGTCAGTTACAAAGTCAATGTACGAAGTTGATGTTCTCACCCTCCGTGGAAGCACGGGCACTACATACCAATACGGGTGCTTCTTGGCCTCGCAGGCCACCAGGCAGCGGCGGGAAGCTGCAGCTTGCGTCTGGACAGCGTCAAATCACAGTTGGTAAGATGAAGCAGAGATTAGGCAATTGGGCCATAGCATCTGTCTGTTGCAGATGAGAGCAAGCCCGGGTTAGACACATGTTCAGGAGCGCGATCTGAACGCTACGCGTAGGATGCTTGCAACATAACGTGCTCTGCCGAAGCTCTCCCCAGTCGCTCTTTGCCAGACCCATACTTAGTGAGCAGTGACGGGGCGAAAGACCTGCGTATGTAATGCGAGGGGAGCAGGCCAGAGAATAATAGTATATGTTGCGCTTAGCATTTTGCTTCTGGTGACTGTGGCCCCTGAGTTGTTACATCATCGATGGTCAAGGGTCAAGCCATCGATCGCGATGGCACACGAAATAATAGTAGAACATCTTGGTTCATAGTAATTTCCTCCTTGGTGCTTCGAGCAAGCATTCGACCAAGATAGTAGGAGCACTATTACTACCATCTGTGATCAAGGACGAGAGCTAGGCATGAGATAAGAGATGGCGATTGTCACCCTGGTCCAATCTCGGGAGGGTGAACGGGGACGGGTAAGGCGGCTGCGTTGCCTCCGTTGCACGAGCCCAATTCCGTACCTGCAGCTGATTAGCCGCCATCCCAGCAGCCAGTTGCAGTGCCGGTGGTACAGTGTATCGAGCAGGTGTTCTTTTGTCGTCATGAGCTGGGAAAAAAAAAAAGAGGCAGCCAGGCGGCCACTCTGCTCCCATACCTAGGTAGGCCTGTGGATTCAGTGTCAAGTATTACAGTGGGCGCTCCATAAAAACAGCCCAACCGAAGGGCTGTCAAAAGTCGCGTCGAGTTGAGCTATTCAGGGGGGCTCCCATGTGCGGCTGCATCGCCTTTTGCCTATTTTGCACGTAGCCGCTGGATCGGAATCGATCTAAAAAGGAGCAGCGCCGGGCTTGTTGACGACGCATTGACTCGGCAGTCCTTCTGCGTTTCGTTTCCTTCTTGGGTTTGGAGGTGTGTGTACAAGTACTAGATGCCTAGGTATCAAGCACTGAGCTCAAATCATCAACGCAGCAAGAACTTAGGAGCTGCCAGGCAATACTCATTTACCTACCTACCTACCTACTTTACGCATTCCAATTCTCCTCGATTCTCCTCCGGTCCCCTTTCCTTCATCCTCTACATGCCTTGATAGTGGCAAGTGGTGTTACGTTGCACTCTCCAATGGGAAAAGAGACATGCGCATGGATAAGGCGGTGATACAACGTACAAGTACCTACCTACCTACCTTAGCCTTAGGTAGGTATTGACTGAGGACGCCGGAGTTGGTAGGAAGGTATACAGACTCGGGATGCTTCCTTCTCAGCGCATTGCGAGCATGGTTCCTTCCCTGGCAACTGGATCCCGCCTTCCAGGAGTAAACAAGATGAGATGGCAATGCTCTCCTGCGCCTTTGCTGGGCTCCCACTTCCTCGCCTGCAGCGATGCTCCATGAGCTGCAGTCGATTGCGAATGTATGATGCCATGGCCGGTTGATGGATCCCGAGCTAATGCATGGCCTGCTGAAGTGGTAATTTCCTCTTTCCCAGTTTTGGTGCGGGGGCCGCGCAAGACTGAAGCCAGGTATCGGAGCTCTGAGGATTGCCGACATTGTGTCAGCCGCCAAGTGCCTCCCAGGGTGGTATCTGATTGTACTTCGTGCCTGCCTAAAAGTACCTACTACGTAGGGCTTCTGGACGCAGATGCTCGTCTTCTGTTTCCACGATGAAGATCAATGACAAGAAACTGTTATTACGTGCCTACCTCTTATTCACAAACTGTCTGTATGGTGACCTAGTACTTGCATGGCTCCAAAAAGGAGCAGTCATGGCAATTGCATCGCCGAGGGACATTTCGCGGAGGGATGACCAAAGCGTTCTATCGTCACTCCACGAACAACATCGCACAGAAATTTCTTCTTTTAGTAGCAGCCGAACACGGCATGTGAAATGGAGATTACTTACAATCGATGACCTCTTCCGGCCTCTCCGTGAATTGCCCCCACCTTTGAGGTGACTTGTGCCTGCCGCCGGGGAAGTCTCGACAGGAACAAGTAAAGCTGCGGAAAGTGGGAGAGGAAAGAAAACTCAATTGATGGGGAAGAGTCAAGAGCCCAAAGCCACGAAACGCGCCAAGCGAAGAAGCGGCCAATCGACTTGTTTGAAGCTTCAAATTAATACGATACATACCTAGTAGTAGGTACATCAGTATCTGGGTAGGTACTACTACCTCCTTGCGAGCGATCTACAGGTAACAGGTACCCAGAAATCTCCCATTTTACCCAGAGCTGTGTTTTTCCCTGCTTGCGCAGATCTGCCTTATTCTTTTCCGATTGCCCGCGTCTTCTGTTCTCTCACATCTTGAAAGTGAGAAGCAGGGGCTTCGAGGCTGGGACACGGGTGGATGAGGCTCCAATTCGTCGAGAATCTGACTGGAATAGATTGCAATCTTGGAAAGCTTATCCGTCTGACCGGCAACCCTGCTCGGCACATGGAGATACTCAGCAATCCGTAAACCTCTCGAGTTCTAGATGCTCCAAACTCCATCAGTCTGAGCCGCTGGGTACTGGGAGTTTGTCTATCATGAGTTCAAGTACATGCCCGTATTTGTGCCAGGTAGTACCTAGGTACCTCTTAGGTAGCGGGTAATACTAGGTACCTATGAATCCTTCTGCAGCCGCTCGAGGGGGCTCGTCGAGCAGTACCTAGGTAGTATCGCATTTTTCGCTCTGTTCACGATACGCAGTGATAATACGATCCTCTGGTTGGTTCAGCGGAGAGAGAACTCCGCGGATGCACTACTCAAGTATAGGTAGTACTACCATGAAGTATACGAGTACGCGGATGCTGCCGAGGAACGCAATCCCAAACTCCGGCGGCCGTGGAGCCTTTGGAGCCTGGAAGCAGCTGGCAGCCATGCCCTGGCGGCACAATTGAGAGGTACAGAAACCCCAAACAACAGGCAAGGGCTTCAAGTCATTGCATCCGGTGCGCGTGTCAGAACCTCGAATTCATCCTTGTTGTCTTTTGCGGTCTCTGCACATTTGGCCAGTTTGGTGGGCGTGGATTTGGTGAGCGGGCCGCTGCGACAATGTCACCAAGGGGCGGCGTGGGCGTAGCCAATGCAGGCCTCTTAGCGCCGGCGGCGTCTGCTGGTGACGCTCTCCGAGTAGTATGTACCTTACCTGCCATGGGGCCAGCAAGAGTCAGTTCATCTGAACAATTAATTGCTGTCAGTGGCACAGCAGAACGACTTCAGGTGTTGTCCAACCTCGCACTGGCGTAAATGCCCATGATAGGTACTTAAACTGCAGTATTCGTGCTTCGTAGGTACCTCAATATTCTGTTGGTACCTACCTTGTAGTGTGTTGTTCGAGTTTGGCTGTTGCGAAACAGTCATGGAGAGAGTCTGTGTTCTTTGCATCCTCCACCAAGCATCACCCACTCTCGGCAGCCAGTATCGTTTCGTACAATTACAGAGAAAGCTGTTCAGTGGGTTGAAGGCACCGTATAGAGATCGTCAAAGCGAGCTCTGATATAGAACTCTATTGCCAATTCATATGCCTCCTCAGGCTCCTATAACTGGGTTTTGTTATGCTCCCTTTCTCTAGCCTCTTCGCCACCATCACGTCTCATTCATCCCGCATGGAGTCCATCCGAGTCTGCCTCCGGCGCCCGCTACCGTCCACAGTTTCAAGAGCGGCTTATGCCGCGATTCGTCCAACTACCATACCTATCTTAGGTAGGACGTCTCCGAATCTTGCCTTCAGGTAGGTACTAGGTAGCAGGTAGGTACTGTAGGTACTTCATAATGCGGGCTGACAAGCTGTGGATGAGGTTCCAAGGAAGGCTCTATGGCATGAGGAGGAGCTATACTAGGTAGGTAAGGTACCTAGCTGTAGGTATGTTGCCGGTGTACTCCATACCTAACGCTTTGACGGACATCCATCTGTTGTGGCAGTCTAGGTGGTATAGTATGTACCTAGGGAGACCACTCAAAATAGCACGGTCAATGTTGTGTGCTAAATGACAGCACAGCATCGCATGCTTCTGTTGCAGTGATCCGCGGCTGGCTGGAGTCCCTGACATGGGTGCATACCTTACGCTTCTTCCATGTGCATGAGCGCTCGCACCAACATCAAACAGCCTCCCCGAGGATATGCTGCCACATGGATGGATGGCTTCGCGTGTTGATCAAGGCATCACCCTCTGAAGGCCTTAGGAGTGCTCAACGCGCGGATTCAGTACTAACCAAGGTATACTGTACAAAGGACATCGCCCACTAGGTAGGTAGCGCCTTGCTGCTCGTCCTCCCCTTCTTGGCGACTTGGCTTAAGCACACCTGTGAGGCAAGGAACGTTGAAACAAAATAGGGGAGCCAAGGGGACCGACCGCCTTGGTGCTCCCCTGCCGCCGCAGCTCCCGAGGCAGGCTGGAATGCTTGTGCTTGTGCGAGCATGCAGTTCCACGCGGCCAAAGGCCCCGCAACACGCAACCGGTCGAGGGCGACAACTTCAAGTTACCTTGGCTTCAGAAAGACGCACGTCGGAATTGGTAGCTACCTTGTCCTACCGTGCCTCATGCATGCTCGGCGCTGGGAGTTGGACACTGTCAATCTGAGATAACTGTGTCCGTACTCCAAAGTCTGTGCTGGGTACGCGGCTCTTGGCCACATTGCTGGGGCCTCCCAGTTGCCAGCACCGCAAGGCTGGCGTGACGGCACATGTACTCTGGAGGGTACCTAGGTACCTACTATAGTAGCAGCCTGCTGTCAATGTCGTACCATCTGGCTCGACATGTCTGCGCTCGTTCGGTTTCTCTCCTCTCCCTCCGAATAATACCAGGGTACATGGACTGGCAACTTTATCTTCGTGAGGCCCGTGAACCTTTCCCTTCTTTCTCCCTCTCCCATTTCTGCTCTGCCATCACCCTCCTTTTTCCCTCTGTGTGTGTCGAGGGGACGAGAGAGCATTCCTTGTTCATTTCCGCCACCTTGGTCTGCGCCACATCCTTCCAAGTCATCAATCGGTAATAATACGAATCACAGCGAACCTCCTTGAATCCCCGTCCAGGCCACTTTTAGGGCTCCATTGTTGGGCACGGCGCGCCGCAGGGAGCTCCGGCAGCGCGGGACGGCGGGCCCTTGTAGCAGGCCAGGCCGCTGAGAGTGCTGGAAGCACAGCCCAGCCCATTTGATGCCGGTACAGTGAGTGCGCCCTTGTCCCGCTGATGACCGGGAGCGCTGAACGGCCAAAGTACCCGTGGACCTCTGTGGGCTCGCGGTTCTTCAGCACGGGCAGCTTTTCTTGGGACATCAACCTGAAATCCATCCATTTCCTCCTCCTTTGCCCTTGTCCGCCCATGTGAGTTTCCATCTTGCCAGCCAAACAAGGCGGTTTCTCCGCCAGCTCCCTCTTCCACCCGGTGCCTACCTCTACCTTACCTTACTACGACCGCGCGCACGAGACTAATCGAATCCGCTGCCCAATTACTGCCGACACAGAAACCCATCTCTCTCCTCTCAGCTGGCTGGGGCCCGGACGTGCTTGACTTGCTGGGCCGTTCGCCTTTTCCCTGGCGCGCTGTCCCCATCGATCCGGCAGAGGGCCGCCTTTCCATTCGCTCGCTCCTACATACACCCTGGCGGCCGTCTCGCGTAGCCAGACCAGACCAGAGAATACCGGGCAGAATCGCCGTCCACGCCTCCGCGCCAGTCTCTTTTACTTGCACGCACCACATAATTCCGATCGCCTACCCGAGTACTACACGCCCCTCCCAGGGCTATTTTCTTTCGTTTTTCTTCCGGTTTTTTTTTTGGAGTTCATCATTCCAGAAGCACCTCAGCGCGTGGTCGTGTCCGTGTATGCTTGTTCCTATTCCACTCGACTCCGCCCACTCGCCCAGTTCTGTCCTACGAAAACCCCAGATAATTTCCCATCCGGCCAGTCATCGCATTCAGCCCTCCCGTCCCACCATCCCCGGGTCTTCAGTCTTTGAACCAGGCCCCGAGTTGTTGGCTGTCCTTCGTTATCTGTCTGCCGGCGTTGCTGTAAGCAACACCCCCCTCCACCCCTTTCTCTCCCGCAGCCAACCAGCGAGCCGCACGCTGGGGGGGAATGCCTCTGGACAAGAAAGATTCCCTAACGGCAAGCCCACCTAGGTAGCTACCAGAATATCGCCCCGAGGCCTTGAAGCTTTGCTTTGCCTTCATCGCTATTCCGAAGTACTATCGTCTTCACCGTCGAAGCTCGGTTCGCGCTGTTCCGCATTCGGTGGTCTTGAATCGAACTGCAGCCCGCACGACATCAACCAATTCACTTCCGTCTTCGAATCAGCTCAACCCACGGCCGACTTCACATAGCCGTGCCGGCCACTTTGCTATATCAAAAGCACATTTGCGCTGACCGTCTACGCTGGTCAACGTCGCGCTCTCTCTTCCCGCCGAACAAAGTACATACAGACAGACTTACGGATATAAGTGTTCTGGCCTGCCGACAGGGATCAACCCTTCCCGCTTGCTCGCGCGTCGTGGGACTCTCGGCCACAACGGCCATCGTCAGAGGCCGCTGTCCTCTTAATTCTCAGATCTTAGCCATCTAGCTAGTCCCTATTGGGACCCCGACGAAACAATGGCACCCAAGACGCCCCGTCTCAAGATTCTATCAGGTTTGTCATCCCACCCCATGCCCTTGCTCACAGCACGCCCCCTCTTGGCTCAGCACCCAATATGCCCACCCTTGCTCTTCGCCCGTCCCAAACTTTTTAGTGTCCCGTCTCCAAGTTATTCTTTTCTTTCCCAAGCCTCGCTTGGCCAAAACGATTCCTTCCATTGATTCCAACTTCTTGTCCCTCTTTTTTTTCTCTTCTTGTGCTTTTTGTTTCTTTTCTGGCATTCCCGCAGCGTCTCACGATCCGAAACCTTGGTCACAGACGGAGCGGCTGTCGAATACAGCGCTCTCTGTCCCGCCATTCGTCATGAGTGGTCACCAGCTAATGCGCATCTGCTCAGTTGGGGGCAATCCCGTCTCGGCTTTCTTGTCGTGGAGGCTCCAGGCCACCAATGCCTGCGACGTCACGCTGGTGTGGAAGTCGGGCTTCGAGCACGTCGCCCAGTACGGCATCTCGTTCAAGTACGTCGGCGCCACGGGCGGCCCTGCATCTACCCGTCTTGTCATATCCTAATGTTCAAATCGCAGGTCCACCACGTTTGGCAATGAGCGTTTTAAGCCACGGCATGGTAAGAGAATGGCATTGGCTCCCCCGTCCCTTTTTCTCGTGGACGAGACTCGCTCACACTCCTGCTTCCCTTGTGCATAGTTGTCCGAAACCCAGAAGATGCCGCGGGAAATCGAGACGGTCCGTTCGATTACGTCATCCTTTGCGTGAAGGCTCTTCCCGATGTCTACGACCTCGCGGCCGTCATTGAATCTGTTGTTACTCCTCAGCATACCTGCATCCTTCTCAACACCACGCACTCGCTCGGAATCGAAACCGCAATCGAAGAACGCTTCCCGACCAATGTCGTTCTGTCCCTCGTCTGTGGGGCCGAGCTTACGCAGCTCGGGCAAAGCGAGTTCGAGCACAAGGGCTCAACTGACGTCTGGATCGGCCCTGCCAATCCCAACGCCAGTATCCCACAGTCCATACAAGAGGACATGGCGCAGGCCATCTCCCTGACGCTTGGCACCGGCCAGGTCAACAGTCGAGTATCCCCCAACATCCGACAACAGCAATACGAAAGAGTCATCGGGTATGTGTCGGCTTCCTTGCGGCGGCTTAGAGGTTGTTGATATGTCAACTAACTAGTTATTGCCCACTACAGTCCGATTGCATTTCACCCCATTAGCGTAATATTCGAAACATCCAATCATGCGGCGCTTCTAGAGAAAATGGGAGTAAAGGAGATGGTCTCCGAGGTCATTGACGAATTACTGCGTGTCGCCGAAGCCAATGGCTGCAAGTTCGCCCCGACCTTCAAGCAGTCGATCATGGACGAAATGACAAGACCAAACCAACCCGAGAGCATCATGTGGCAAGACTTTGTCGCAAGGCGGCCAATGGAAGTTGAGACTTACCTCGGCTCTCCGATCAAACTCGCTCGCGAAGCCAAGGTCCAACTGCCCCGCATAGAGACGCTCTATGCCATTCTTCACAATCTAAACATCGTGAACCGCAACCGGCCGAAACAGGGCGACGCAATGCCTCCCGGCAACGGCCCCCCTGGCTCGCCAAACAACGCAGCATCGTTCCCCCCTCGAGGCCCATCCCAGGCCGGCTTCCGTCCCATGATGCCCAATGGCAACGGAATGCCACCCCGCCAGCCGCGACCCAGGACGTCGTCCAACTTCAGCAACGCGGGGGGGATGCGCAGGCCACCACCCATGGCGAACGGCGGGCCCAATGGATACGGGAGGCCGCCACCGCAGATGAACGGTGGAGGTTCCCGCGCAGCGTCTCGGCGTGGCTCCATGGAAGGCAACGACTTGGAAGAGTTTTCTCACCTCGTCTTGTACGATGACATTCCAGAGGGCCAAGAGGAGTCGTTCGGGACCGAAAACTCGGACATTGGCCTCAGAGAGCGAGAGTTGCAACTGCGACAGCGCGAGATGGCCTTGAAAGAGCAGGAGATGAGGATGAGGCGTGGCCCGCCCCCTCAAGCCGCGCCTCCCTCTCGCCGCGGGCCGCCACCATCCAGGGGCGGGTTTGACGATGACGACGACGACGACGATTACTTCGACCCGGCCATGGCCACCAACGTGCCCGTGATAGACCCAGACAACTTCGACATGATGAGCGTCACCTCGAGGAAAAATCGCAAGGTGGCCGGGCCGCCTGCGTCCCAGATGCGACGTAATCCCGAAGGAGATGCGCTGCCGTCCAAGAGCAGCAGGTTCCGCCCCTTTGGCCGCAATCGTTCCAGCCAAATGAGCCAGATCAGCCAAATGCCGACTGTGAATGACAATATCCTCGATGACCCGTTGCTGAGCTTCACTTCGAATCGCTACGGGGCTGTAGACCGCGGTGCCATGAGTGCGGGTTCCCGTGCCAACTCTCTGACAGCCGCTCGCTTGGACGACATGCAATTCGGCCCCGGGGGAGGCGGAGGCGGAGGACCCAGCATGACCATGACCGGTGGCTATCCTCGACGGACTAGTCACTCTCCAGGAAACCAGTACAGCCCGTCAATGCGAGGTGGAAATGGTAGACCTTCGCCACCAAACGTCTTCGGGCCTGCAAACGGCCAGCCATCTCCGCCCAACGGCGTTCGACAGCCCGTTCCCCGTTATCCCCCGGGGCAGGGCACTGCGGTCGCGCCCCAGCAAGTTGAACAGCAGGTCGGGGTGAGCCCTCTCAATTCCCCCAAAACTAGAGATGCCCGTAGTCTGACCGGCAGTGCGAGTGCTAGCGCGGACAGTGGTGAGAACGGCTCCGAACGATCTGCATATGGCAGCCAAGGTAGTCTTCAACAACCACCGCAATAGCGGCAATTGAAACCTTGAATCACCCTGATCAAGGGAAGTGCCGTCTGCATCATCCTCATCAACGTCACTTCGATCCGCATACCCAAGATTAATCAATCCTTTACCTCCTTCCCTTGCCTCCATCTTTCGCTCCGGAACCTCCATATCACAGATCAGCGGCTTGGAAGACTGGACTATTCGATTGAACCGGGCTATCATATCTCGTATATACACGTGGAACGAAATGAAACCGAAACCATTCATTCATTCATTCATCACATCGCACACATCGCTCACATCTCCCCAGTGGATCGACTTTTAGAGGTCTGTCGACGCTGATCGATGCCTCTCTAGGAGAACATCTGGGGGCGATCATGGCGCATTGTGACGACCCTGGGATACATTACGCCTCTTTCCTCTTTTCTTTTTCCATTTTTTTACTAAAGCAGCTCAAGCCTAAGTTTTGGAAAAGCTTTGCAGAAAAGCGGTTGAGCTACGACGGTACTTATTTCCTTTCCGTACTTCATTGCAACTCCTATAGCATCTTTAGATTTTGTTTGGGTGGTGGACTTCCTCTTCCCCCGCCTCCTCCTCATCAGTTCTGTTATTTTTCTTTTGCTCACATCTGTTCTCGTCTTTGGTATTCTTCTTTCCTTTTTTCTTTGCTCAGTTCTTCTTTAGCAACACGCCAATATCCTTTTTTTTTGGTCAATATTGGGGGTTCAATCGGCTATGGTCTGCTCGGAAGAGTGCAATCACGATAGGATTGTGTAATTGGGGTATCGCTAGGAGATGGCGATGACCATGTCATATCACGTCATACATCATCAGGCAGTGAGCAATTGCTGGACTTTGACAGTACTTGAGCGGCAGCAAAAAGAACAGCGACATATTGAGTGGCGGCAGGATGCTTGAATAATCGAGAGTTGAACACACAATAAAAGATATAGAATGGCAGGGCAAACAGCGTTTAACGACGGGAAGATGGGAAAATACACGGGCGGCATTGTTCACAAGGTAGTCCGAATATAATATGGCATGTTGATTCTGGCGTCAAGGCCTCTACTTCTTTTCCAATCTCCCCATACTAGACTTCTCCATTGCCTTCTGGCTTCCGCCTTGTGACGTGAGAAACGCAAAATGAATGGTTGCATACGGGATGGATCCGGCGGTCAAACTTTGATGTCTCAAAAGACAGCCATGCCAGTGACGAGTGAGATTTCAGATACTAAATTGTGTCTCCGCGCAGAATTAAGACAATACTGGAACATGTCAGCTTGAGGGCGTGGACGAGGCTCATGATGTTGTTGGAGGAAGAAGTCGTGAGGCTCGGTCCTCAAGTGATCACGTGAGTTGGTGTTAGAGGGGCGACGCCTTGAGGTCAACAAGTCGCATCCATCTCTCCAGCTACGCGTTGAGAAAAGCAGCTTTCAATACCCAGTTCTCCTTTCACATCGGATTACAGCACCCTTGTTGACCGACTCTCTGTTATTTATATAGAGAACAGGCAGTCGTTCTCGAGGAAAGCTGAGTAGACGATGGCGTCCCGAAACGTGGGGGGATCGCAAGGGCTCGGGAGGCAGAGCATGATGACGAGCGGGAGTGCGATGAAGTCGAGGCAGTTGGTAAGTTGAGACTGAGTTGCATTGATCTACCCTTCCTCTTTTGTTTTCTTTCTGTTTTTGTCTGCTTTTCTCTCTCTAATCGTGGCAAACTGCCGATGATGATGAAATCACATTGCAATCGTTGTCCAACCATATTCATATTAACCAACCAACCTCTCCTTGAGTAGACGCACCTTCACTCTCAGCTGGCCCAACTATCAGCCAATCTAGCTGACACAGAGAACCTGTTGCGAATGACGAGCGTGCAAGCGGAAGCGATGAGAGGACTGGGCAGCTGGCACGGCGGCTTGTGAGTGTTGATGTGCTTGATGGAGATGGACTGTGAATGAGTGCTGACGATCTGCAGGTTTATGGCTGCTAGTAAGGTGCTTGGGGAGGAGAGCGTGAAGGAGACTGGGAAGTGACAGTGATGCGTTTAGAGATGGCCTGGTGGATTGTGCTTGGGTGGAGTTCATGGTAATGGCAATACGGTATAATTTGAATGAGTAGATGTGGAAATTCTTCTCGCTATGCTTTATACAATTATGCAGCCGGCTCAGCTCTCATGAAGATGCTGGACGAGCAGTCAGAACTATCCAGATGCACACCAGGATGTGCCATCTCATGGTCTGAAATGTGACTCGGGGGTGAAAGGCGAAGTGGAAGGCCTTTGTGTAATGAAGCAGCTTCCGCGTCCGTTGATGACGCCGGTCTCCCGAATAAGAGACCCCTGATGCAGTTTCTATGGCTTGCTCACGTAGCTTGGAATAACATCCGAGCAAAACAGCGAGACGCTGGAACGACCTGACGGGGATTCCATGTTCACAACATTCCCCAACGTAGAGGAGAATGCCATGACCGGATGCCAGGTCTAGGACCTTTGCCGTCTTAAAAACAATGGTCTTTGAACCCTTGTGCAACGCACGGCAGCCACTGGAGAAGATGCATTGAGCATCATCAACGCTGAGATGGCGCGTACTGGCCTTGTCTGCCAGATTCAGCTGATCTCTTCGCAGCTTGCGTAGTGCTTAGGGAGACTCTCAACAGCACGGAGTGATGACACATATGCCCCTCGCCCTGGCATCTCACCGGGTAGGCAGCTCAAGCGCGGGCGTAGGCGCAGGCAAAATGTCATCGTCTTGCTCCATCTTCGAAGCCTCAGAGACCCCAGCAGTCCGAAAGGGCTTCCGATTCTGCCTCGGGGCGCTGACGGGATACCGCTTCACGTTGCCACACGTGTCACACCGGATAACGAGCACATCGGCCCACGGTTTCCTTCCGCCTTTGCTTGGATTCTCCACGGAAGAGTGGCAGGTCTTGCCCTCGATCAGCACGGCGTCGCAGTACTTGCAGATGGTCTGCTTGATCGAGGGGCTCTGCCGGATCTGGGCCTTGAGAGATACCGACCTCATGTCGGACACGACCTGGTGAGACAGGTTCATCGTTGCCTTGTGCTCTTTGCTGCGATGGTCTGGGTCATGTCCCCTGCCAGGAGATGTCTCGTTTTTCGACCGAGATGGAGCATTGTCGTCGTGCTGTTGGGACTTCCCTAGGCTCGCCTCTGCCTTGATGCCCAGTTCGGCTTGTTGGGCGCAATTAGCCAGGTAAACGGCTGCCTGGTAAAGATAAGAAGCCCGAGTGTATATGTGCCTGTTTGGAACGCCAGGATTGCCCTTTGCCTTGGCCATGATCTCTTCTTCGTTTTCTATTTTTTTCTTTGGGGTAAATTTGAGGATTTCTAGCGCCACGAAGGCCCCCAAGGGTCTTGAATCATGAGAATTTAGATGCAAGGAACGGTATAGAGTATAAGGACGAGCGGTAGTGATACTGATTCAAGGGAGGATATCTCCGTCGAAAATCAAGTGCCCTGAGTAACCTTCCGCCTGAGCCCCAACCATACAGTGCGTGGTCTTACGTGCGACGTCTTGTCCGCACATGGCTTACCTCACGCATGATCTCTGTCGTACTTTCCTTCAGATACTCAGCACGTGACACCGCAGGCTGTGCGCGCACGGACCACGGCTTACTCAGGCGCGCCTTCGCCTTTGTCCTTCTCCCTCCCTCCGCCCTCTTCGACAGCCTCATTCTTTCCTCATCCAACATCCACCGCATCGGCCCAATCGTCTTCGATACGTGGCATTGCATCCCAATTCCCGTCCGTCCTGTCCTTCCTCTGTTCCCGGCATCGTCTCCGCCAGTTACTCGAGGTTCTTCCTCCGTCCTGCCGTCTCTCATCTTGGTCTCTGTCTTCGCCTTTATTCCTCCCTTCTGACGCGCTGAACCTGCTAGCGCCTCTCATTCAAAAGAGCCTCTCTGTCCCGACAGTTTCTTCGCGACTTTTTCCTCCGTCAACCACAACCTCCAGCCATGTCCCACGAGGAAGATCTCATCGACTACTCCGACGAGGAGATTGGCGCCAACGAAACCGCCGCCGCCTCCAACGGCAAGAAGGGAGAGACCACTGCCGCTACCAATGTCGACAAGAAGGGCAGCTACGTGGGCATCCACTCCACGGGATTCCGCGACTTCTTGCTGAAGCCCGAGCTTCTGCGCGCTATCGGCGACTGCGGTTTCGAGCATCCTTCGGAGGGTCAGTCCTGAATTCTAACACCGTCCCAAGCCATCTACACAATCATAAAACTGCTTCCTATTCCCTTGAAAGCAAGCGTCCGTCCATCTCGCAAGCAAGACAAAGAAAGAGTCCGAGAAAAGAAAAAAAGCAGGAGAAGAAGAGGGAACAAGAAGTGGAAGCACAAACCGACTCGGAACACCTGTTGGCCCTACAGCCGACTGTCATGGCCATCATCGCTGGATGTATGGTCGTCTTCTATGGCATGGCAAAGACTCTCCAATGGCTGAAAACCTCTTGAGGCTTCCGCGAAAGCAAGCCCACGTCGCCACTCGCAAAGAACCCTCGAGTTCTGCCGATATGAGCTACGCGGACTAGTTGTCAGACTGTCCCCTGTAAACACTTGTCGAACAGTGGGTGCAATGAAGGCTTTGGAGATAGTCAAGCCACGCTGGGGAGGAGAGGAGAATCGAGGAAGACTCCATGTGCCCTGTGCCTCTCGGGCATGTGCGGGCGATCGCCGACTGGGATCACAATGGCTTCAAGATCCCTTACCTTGTTGGTTTGAGGGACCTGTCGATCCCAGTTCTGACCTGCGGTTTCTTGCGTGTTGAGAGATCATGTTTCATGCTGCGACGATGGACGGACCTTGACGCACATCACCCATCGTTCGTTGCTACTTGGTTACAAATCAAAGTCTAACACCTCGCGATCGACAGTCCAGCAAACCTGTATCCCTCAAGCTCTTTTGGGCGGAGACATCATCTGCCAGGCCAAGTCTGGTCTGGGAAAGACTGCCGTCTTTGTCCTGGCCACGCTTCAGCAGGTCGAGCCCGTCAATGGCGAGGTCTCCGTTGTCGTCATGTGCCACACTCGTGAGCTGGCCTACCAGATCCGAGACGAGTACAACCGATTCAGCAAGTACATGCCCGACATCAAGACGGGCGTCTTCTATGGTGGCACCCCCATCAAGAACGACGTTGAGACTCTCAAGAACAAGGACACTTGCCCCCACATCATTGTCGGCACTCCCGGCCGCCTCAAGGCTCTCGTCCGTGACAAGGCCCTCCGTCTCGGAAGCGTGCGCATCTTCGTCCTCGATGAGTGCGACAAGATGCTCGACCAGCCTGGTGAGTGCAACGTGCCATCATACGGCCGAGGTGGCTTCCTTGTCCTAACGCGGCAACAGACATGCGTACCGACGTGCAGGATGTGTTCCGTGCTACCCCTCAGCAAAAGCAGGTCATGATGTTTTCGGCCACCCTTTCCGACGCCATCAAGCCCATCTGCCGCAAGTTCATGCAGAACCCCACGGAGCACTACGTCGATGAAGACACCAAGCTCACTCTGCACGGCCTGCAGCAGTACTACATCAAGCTTGAGGAGCGCGAGAAGAACAGAAAGCTGAACGAGCTTCTCGACGATCTCCAGTTCAACCAGGTCATCATCTTCGTCAAGAGCACCGTTCGCGCTACCGAGCTGGACAAGCTCCTCCGCGAGTGCAACTTCCCCTCCATCGCCGTCCACTCTGGAGTCAGCCAGGAGGAGCGGTAAGTCGATTCCATGGTCTCGCGAACGTGAGTCGATCGCTAACGATGCAACAAACAGCATTCGCCGCTACAAGGAGTTCAAGGAGTTCAAGAAGCGCATCTGTGTTGCCACTGACGTGTTTGGTCGTGGTATCGATATCGAGCGTATCAACTTAGCCATCAACTACGACTTGCCCGGCGACGCCAACTCCTACCTCCACCGTGTCGGTCGTGCCGGTCGATTCGGTACCAAGGGCTTGGCCATTTCCTTTGTGAGCACCGAGCAGGATCAGGAGGTCCTCAAGGAGATTGAGAAGCGATTCGAAGTCGCTCTTCCGTAAGCAGCCCGCCCCCGACTGTCCTCTTCAGAGGCCAGTCTGGATAAGGATCGCCGCAAGCTAACCAGAAGTGATTTTGCAGCGAGTTCCCCAAGGAGGGTGTCGATGCCAGCACTTACATGGCGTCTTAGAGGACGGCTCACGACGTGACTCCAACGCCTCGTGTATGTGCTGAATTTGTGCGTGTCAAGGCTTGACAGGAGCATGTGGGAGAAAAGGTCCTTGGCCTATGCCGTCGGATTGAGGAAAACTTGGGGGAGTAGCCGAGCTTGCTTATTCTATTTCGTAGCTTATTTTATCGGGAGCACAAGGGAATGGTAGGCTGAAACGCCGTGGTTCACAAGGTCAATGAAATGAATGGATTTGCACGTTTGCATTTGCACATGAAACAATGCGTGGCCCATTCCGTCCAGAACGCGACTGACTATGTTTGCCTTGAGGACATATCTCGAGATGCGTCAATGCCTTGTGTATCAAATGCCGGGTTCAGCGCTGAGGCCCGGAGGAAACACAAGGCCGCCGGGATTGCCGTTATTAGGGATTATTTACTGGAAAGTTCCTTTTGCTGTCTATGGAGTCACACTCTTGGTCAGCTCACACGATGGCTTGTCGGTCTTTCAGCTTTTCGGATTGTCATCCGGTCACATGGCAGGGCGGCTGCCTACGATAGCGGCGCATAGAATGGAGCGAGGCGTGATTCGGCGCCACAACCTTCGCGACCCCTGACAGCCTCCGACCCTGGCCGCTTTGGAACGAACGACTCGATCTGGCTGCCTGCTGTGCTGCTTTTTCGTGATTTGGGTTGGAATCCCTAGGTGCACGTAGTTGTTGTACCGACACAAGCTGTTGGGTCCCAAAAGGCAGCGAGCCATCGGTCATATCCCACCCTGGAGCTACAATACGTCAACAGCAGTTTTGCGGCATCAATGAGTCGACGATCACAGGTACTCGTATATGGGCCTTAAGCCTATCCCATCAGATGCTGGTGGAGACGTTGGCGCCTGCTTGTCCTTGTTCAGTAATGAACCAGGTACTGTTGATACATTTCACTTGTCGTTGGTCTTCTATCGTCCTTAGCCACTCCTTGCCTACCCTGAATTTGTAGGCAGAAAAGAGTAAACGGGTCAAGAGAAGAGCTCAATGGTATCAAGACGCTCGGCGTGACCAGTTGTCATCGCCCCCCATATCTTCTTGCTCGTCCTCCAGAGTCACATGAGCTCTGTCGATGTCAACATGCGGTCAAGTTCAGTATACGTGGTTTGCTGCCATTGAGCGCCTGGATTGATTGATAACTCATGCGAGGCACTCTGAACTGGCGAATCCGCTTGAAAACACACATTTGGCCTTGGATTGGGCACGGAAATTGCGGTTGACCGTCCAAAGCAGACCAATGGGGCAGCAAGAATAGGCGATCGAGAGATGTCCAACATTTGTAATACTGGCAGCTTCCGATATGTGCTGTTGCCAGCAAAGTCACCGACACATCTTTGATGCCTTACCGGGGTTCCACTGGATGACTTGGCTCGCCTCTTCACATCATATCAGCACTACCCATATACAAACCCCTTCTCCACGACCGCGTAGAACGAGACTGGCACTGTTGAGCACGCATGCGCGCAGCCCGGATTCTGCATCGTCATCGGGATCCCAGGACGCAGAGCAAACGCCGTACCGTCACCAAAAGGCATCGCTTGATTCCGACTTCGGGGCGGTGATGCGCCTGTCGAAGAACGAGGCGATAGCTGAAGGTGCCCGAATCAATACGATGATATGCTAGCTGACTCATGCATGATTGCCCGTATGAGTCTCCACGAATGTGCCGCTTGGGCGTTACCAGATTGCTAGCCCTTTCGAGATTGGGCTGCGACTGACTCTCGGGTAGTTTCGCCCGCTCGGAAGAGCCTGGGCGCCTCGGTATCAATGAGCTTATTGCGACTGTCATCTTCTGGTGAGAAAGGCATGGGACAGCGTGATTCGCGCCAGCAGGCTCTCCTTTCACCGCCAAGCATGAGCGACTGACGGATTTGCGAGAATGACCTGTAGCACCAATTACCTACAGGTAGGTAGGAGGTACGCAGTTCCTATGTGAGCAATGGTTAGATACTGTACATACCTCATACTTCGTGCTGTCCATCTGTCCTGAATGGTCGTGCCTTGTGCCGAGTGTATGAAACCACGGACAACCAGGCCCGAGCAATGTGCTCTCGTGGCTCAAGAAGGGGCGATACCGTCTGTCTCTTGGTTCGTTGCCTCGTCTGGCCCGAGGACGTAGCGTGGGATCTAGAGTCGCATCGTTGTCGTGGCAGCTTCACGCTTTGCCATGAGCTGCGGACAAACTCGTATGGTTCCCTCATCTTGCCTCCCCTCTTCGCCTCCACCCCCATCGTCTGGCCTTCCCCTCACGCCCTCCTGCAGGCGCATGCAGTGGAAAATGGATATGGAGGTACATACAGCGAGTACATAGTATGGACAAGTAGAGATTGTGGGGAGACCCGCATGACGTGAAAACTGTGGAAATTATGATGGCCGCGCCATGTCGCATGCAAACCGCGTACCTGTTCCGTCACAGCCGTTGTTTGCTTGGACCACCGAGGTGCACGGCTTGTAGGCTGATAACGAATAGGATCGATACCAGATCAAGGGCGATGTCTCTCGCTTGGGCTTGTTGAGATGACCCCTCATGTTTGGTGGCAGGACTGCATCGTAGCTCGCCTGATATTCTCAATGATTGCAAGGTTGAAGTGGCCTCGCTGATAATACCTGCTTCACACCAATGCCACAGTAACCACAGCGGTGTCTCGCAACCGATGTATTCCCCAACCAATTCCGTTAGCTGCTTCGTTTTCGTGGAACAGTCTCGAGACCAAGTTGCCAAGAGAATTATACGGCATGCAGACCGGCTCCAAGGATTGACTGGAAGCCGCTGTTCGTCGTGCCGGTCGGGCAATCTCGAAGGAGGCTTGGTGCTTCTCACAGCTGCAATGTCAATGAAGCTCTGGCAAGTCGTTGGCGTGGAGGAGACGGCGACGTTGGGCAACATGCAAAGAGGATTGGTGCAAGCGCACTATGAGCCGTATCGGCCATATCTCGCGCGAGAAGTCGAGCCTCCAGTTCGTAGTGCGCAAGAGGAGTAGATATTCGACCCATTGCAGGCGATATCAAGGCCAAGTCGTCCGCCTCGCCCAGTGCTTGCTCATGACTTTGGGCGGAAATGTCGGAGCGAGCAATGTGCTTGCTCGTGGCATCTTTGATACTTCCCCTCATGCCATACTTGATGCCACTCCCCAAGAACATCCGAAGTGGACGCCAGGGGAGGGAGGTTTGGACTGATCAGCCACGCAACCTCGGGCGAAGGTGCATCGCGATCACCCTTATGGTGCAACATGAAGCTGCAGGCGTGATATTGGGTGGAGGATTAGTATACGCAACATAGGTACTTAGAAAGGTGACCAAGGACGCAAGGGGGGCAAAAGGGCGAAGAAGAAGGAAGGGTAGCAGCGATTCTTGTTCTTCCAACCCGCCTGGAATGGCGCCCATTTCTCATTTCTCCTGGCTTTTTTTCCCCTTCTTCCTTTACTGTGTGGTGTGAACCTGTAGTCAGGCGCTTGAACAGCCAGGCAACCGCGACAACGCCTAAGACGACGCCGTGCCAACGGCGTTTTCGGGAGGCTGATTATCCTCTAGGCCTTGAAGCAAGCAAGGGACGGTGTTTCTCAGACCGTGCGGCACCTGGCCTAATAGCAGGCAGACCTTATAACAAAACCGGTCGGGACAGTGCTGACCACGCTGCCTTGCCTCATCGTCTCTTCTTCTGAAGACGGCGTGGCTGAAGATAGAATGTCAGTCCTGCGGCATTTCGTATATGAGGTAGTATTGCTGCGAAACACTTCCTGTGCATCCCGTTGCGTGACCAGGCAAGAATAATTCGTCACACGCCCTTGGCCGCGACAGAACGGGAGGGCGAAAGGACATAGGAGCTGCATGCTTCAAGTTGGCAAGCGTTCCAGGTGGTTTGAATGGTCTGTTTCAGGAGTTGGATGAGTTGACACAAGAGTAATACTTCATCCATCATATAGGTAGAGGAGAAGCATGTACGCAGCCTCCGACAACCTTCATGCAATTGCATCCCATCGGAATACGTAACGGCCGTCAAAGGAAGAACAATGTTCAAGGTTTGCTGCGCCCATTTAGTCACCGTTATCGTCGTCTGTGACCAGAGTAGCTGGATGAGGATCGCCTCTCCATTACCAACAAGCACGACATGCCGTCCGAATGCGCCTCTCACAGACGCGCTCACAGTCAAAGCACCGTGTGCTTGATGGAGGGCAAGGACTTCGAGAAACTCGTGAATGGGCCGCGGTTCGCTAGGACAGAGTCGTGCTAGCACGCTCTCCGCCGCGAAGAGTAGCCCAGTGTGCCCTGAGCCCACTGCTGGATTGGCCATTGCAAATCAACCTCTCATCCACTGGCTTCAATAGATGGCGGGAAGGCGGTGGTGTGCAAGTCGCTGGCAGTGCAGTGCTGGCCTGTACACGTAGCACGTAGTACTTGCACATTGCCTCGGCGTTGATCTTGGTCAGCCCGGCGAAAATGTGTTCGTTGACAGCGCCTGAGCGTCCCAGCCGTCTTGTTGGGGCGGCAGAGGCGACACCCAGGAACCAGCTAGGTATGTAGCAAACGAGAGTTCAAGGCCAGATGCTGCTCTGTAATCCTTACCCGAGGACAGGCAGCACCGTGGGCAACTCATGAATGTGACAGCCTGAGACCTTTCCTGCTCCTCCCGGGGTGGTGTGACTGAGAAAGCGGACGAGACAAGGCCTTTGCAAGCGTTCCTGCTAGTAGTGTAATAGGTTGTTTGGAATATTGTACAGGCGAATACAATGCATAGGTACGCACCAGCAGACGAGGGTTTGGAGTAACCGTCGAAGCTTTGAGCCGATCGCTTGACAGTGGCCAGCCAGACCGCCTTTGCCCAACGATCACGCTCAGAATCACTCACACACCTGAGCGCGCTACCCCTGGTCGGCGAGGTAGACGGTGCTGTCTGGTTTCGGTGGAGGCCTTGCGGAACAAGACGACAGAAAATTGGAGCGGCCGGAGAGGACGGAGCAGTATTTGTACAAAGTGCTCGTTCCTTGCTATTATTGCTTCGAGATACACGGTCAGATCAGGCAACCGCCGACATCAACACGCGCCGAATGGAGCAAGACACTTATTCCAGATATCAGTTCGACTAACTTACTAGTATCCTCAGTATCCTCAAGGCCTGGCGCCTGAACATATTGAGGTACCTGGTCGCAGCCCCGAAGGACGAAATACCAGGCACATCACAACGCCGCAAGCAAGCTCGTGTCTCACATGGTACTGCCGCTAGCCCTTGTCCGAACAAGCCGCTGCGCCCTCGTCCAGATTGGATATGAGATGTTTCTGCTGTGCTTTCCTCATGTGATCACGGCATGTTCTTTGTGCGAAGAGCGGAAGCAACAGAGCCAGACATGATAAATCTGTACGACAGTCCGGTCGGGTGTGGCAGACTCTCTGCAGCGAGATGCGAAAGAGGCACAAGAGTGGCCCATATCAAGGCCCGGCCTTTCCGTCAGGCGAGCGAGATACGGTATTTGGCGTTGCGTATCACATCTTCAAGGGGAACTAGGTATGGCCGCAAGTGCTTCGTAACTTGGATCTTTCGTCCACCCCTCGAGCTGTTGACTGCCGGTGTGCACTCTGTTCCTTGAACTTCGCACCTCGTCCAGTTTGAGAGATCTCACACCGAGCTCGATAATTCGAAGTCAGTTGTTTCTGTCACCTTACACTGGCTTCGTATTGCTTCCGCCCATATCAGCCTAAGGTATAGAGACGATGAAGAGGATGTGGGCAGCAAATCGTACCTAAAATGTAAGCCACAGGGACCACCGCAGTGACTCGGCAATTTCGCCTCCCCTCCGCCACCATCATTAGTGGCACTAGTATTAGGTATCATGCCCTTGTAACAGAACTCGAAGGAAGAGGACCTACCTAGACAGTCGTCGTGCCAGGATAGAAGAAACGCGGCACGAAGGAGCGAGCTGAGGCCCAAGAGGGAAAACATCTGAAATCTCGCCTGTCTTGAGTTTGCTTTTTCTTATTGTCTCAGCCGCGCAGCACTTGCCAAGAGCAGTTTCACGAGCACGTTTCCCGTATTACAAGCAAGAGGAAAGAAGCACTGCAAAGTCGGTACTAGGTAGGCAGTACCTACCCACCTGTCAAAGGAGCCGGATTACGAGGGATATTGGGAAGTAGCGAATGATCGCTGCCTGCCGCTCATTGCCTCAATGCCTTACATAGTACAACTTGACCAGTGTCCAAAGATACCTACGGTAGGTCCGTGCGTCGCCTTGGCTACATATTCGAGCACTGGCAGGAGCAACGAGAACAGTCATTAAGTTGGTATGTAGGTACACCTCAGGTAGGAGCACGGCGAAATGCCACAGACGACGGCAACGACCTACCATATTACCTAGTAGGTAGGTACCCAAACAGAGGAAAACCTAAGTGAAAAAGGCCTTTTGACGACAACCAGCAGGGGAACAACAGCAAGCAAGCAGTATGAAGCAAGCAGTATGAAGCAAGCAGTATGAAGCAAGCAGGAGCAAGCAGTAATTCCAACGGGCAGAGCCGAGAGCACGGCAGCCTGGCACGGAACGAGAAGCAACCTGGAAGCTGCGACCAGGGATAAGCGGCCGAAAGGCCTTGATGCACTAGGCCTAGCAATGAGGCCACCAAGCCACCAAAAAGGTTGCGCTTTGCTCTGTGCACACGCAGTGGAAATGATGACGGGATAGGTACTACTTCTTCTATGAGTACTCCGGTCTCCGTACTGGCACCCTTTCCATCGGCGATGTTTCCGATCATGTCCTCGCATAGGAAGATATAAAAGGATTATGACAGTTCAGATTCCTTCTCGTGAGGCACCGACGATCCAAGCACTTCTGTACGTACGTCAGTCTGCTACATGATACGGGTGCAAGATAAGGCCAAAACGTGTCAAGGCAGGAATGTCGGCTGCACCGACGAAGTACTAGGTAGGTACCTGTACTCGTACTCGTCCGATTGCACAACTGGCAGTTGCAGTGCCTCTGCGGAAGCTGTGGGGAGCCAGCATGAAGGCGGAATCTGCGCCAGCAACCAGGTGTGCTGGCTGGGCCACTGGAGCGTCCGCGCCTGCCAGCCATTCGCCAGCCGCAGGAGGGGAGAGGGGGGCGGGGCACCTTCTGGAGCCGTTCTGGCCCAATCAGCGCGCGCCAGGCCGCAGGTTGAAGAAGCAAGCGGCGACGAGCCAGCCAACAGGTCGACGGCTGTTGCCCATCTTCGCAGCGCCTTCTTCGATAATAATAATTTCGAGCGCAGCTTCCACTTCCTCACCTCCCAGCTGTCAAGTTCGTACCCGCTACGGAGGACGCCGCCGTGGCACGGCGTGTGCTGCGGTACAGCGTACCTTACTTTTGCGCAGAGGAGCGCTCTGGCGCCTGAGGTACATACTGCCGGTGTGGTGCTAGGCTTGAACCTTTTCTCTAGGTACCTAGTAGTATTATTAGTGCCGGACCAGGTTAGACCGCGAGGAGAAATCCAGGTGCATCATCGCATGCATCCCCCTTGCGCGTCTCCAAAGTCCCAAATGGCCAAAGTCCCAAAATCCCGTCGCATGTACCCTCGTACCCCGGCTCTCCTGTGCTCCCGCACTTGGTGACTCTGCGTCCCGCTCGCATTTCCTGACTGGCTGGCGGCGCTTCAGTCCGACTCTGGCTTCTGCCGGCCATTCAAAAATATGCCACGACCCCCATGGCCATGATCGCTTCTGCTCCTCTTCCCCCATCGAACGTCGCCATGGAGTTCGCTATCGCCCTGTATTAACCTCGCCAGCGACTCTCGAAGTCTGCTCTGGTGCCTCTCTACTCTACGGCGCATTTCATCGTTTTCTTTACCTGTCTAATACTGGGAATCTCTTCGTTTCGTTTTTCCTTTCCGCCCCGTCACGTCTCATCTCGTCTTTGTCGCTTTACTTTGGCCCTTTTCCTATTGCGCTTCCTTTGCCCGCCTGTGCTGTCTTTCTGGTATCACTCTGGACAACGGCGCAACCATACACACACCGACCGGCTCCATCGCATCTTCCTGGCCTCTTTTATTCTGCAAACCCCCTTAACCAACACAGCAAGTCATCACCACTCACGGTCCTGCTGACCTGGACAAAACAAGACACGAAAGAAGAAGATCCCGAAACGAGGATAGCCGTGCATTGCTGCCTGTGCTACTCCTTTGACCGCTCCCTCGCCGGCTCCTGGCCCTTTCCTGTGTC